>SJYV01019187.1:991488-1014286 GCA_006410875.1 Neotragus pygmaeus
CATACCTGCACCCCTCCCCCAGCTGCCTTGGCTGCTCCTGAGCTTCTCCTCCACAAACCAGGCTCCTCTCCCTGGCTCTCATCTCCCAATCTTCATGCCCTATGTGAAGCCTGGGTCTGTCTTGAAGAGGAACAGGCGGATGCAGCTGGGGAGGCACTGCATCCAAAGGTCTGATGCGAGCAGACCAGAATTATTCATAAGACAGGGGGAAATAAGCAAAAAATAAGCTCAAAACCCATGTTTGCACAATGTTTTGTCCCGTCAATTATAAACTATAAAAACAAAAGCTGCCTTGTTTGGCAAGTGGCGAGGTTCTGAAACCAGATTCACTGGGCCCACCCAATGCCCACTGGGTCTCTTTTCTATCCGTTTGTCCATCCATGCATCCAGCCACACATCCTGGCCTGCTGCAGGAGGATGAGCTCAGCGTAGCCTCGAGGAGCTAGAAAACGGGCTTGCAGCCAGGGGTCTGCTCTTCTGCATGGTTGGCACTTGCTGACAGGCTGGAGCCTTGCTGTGCCGCAGTGCCCGGAACGAGGGCTTTGAAAGAGAACAGGTATCTGTCAGTGCCCAGAGGAGGGAAAATCATGTCTAAAGTTGGCAACGCGGGCATTCATGGGAGAGGGCTGGGGAGGAGGATAGACAGTTCTTCTTCCATTTTGGAGGTGCTGCCTCTTGACCTTGAGGTGCCCCTGATCTTGTCTGGGTAACGTTTCTGGCTCCCCAGGAAGAGTCTTCCATCACCTGGCCCAGCCTTCAGGGCAAAGAGCTCTTCAAGAGCCCAATGAATCTTAATAAAAAATGGAAATGGCTTTTCCCCTTCATTTTAATTAACATTATGTCTACATTTCTGGGATAATGGATAATTAAGTGAGTTCCCTTGGCATTACAATGTTCTTGGAAATAATTTATGGTTTCGTTTCACTCTGTGAAGGCTGTTTGGGTTGGTGTTGAAGTTTCATCATAAATATTTCTGAGGAGTATTTGCACGTCAGTGATTTGTATTCACGTGGCTGCGATACCACACATTCTGGGGAAGTGTCTTACATAATATTTTCTTACAGGCAACACTTCTGTCCTTCTTTTGCTTTGGGGCACAGAGTCGGTCTCAGAATTTGCACTCAGGAGGTAGCATGAGCCAGCCGCCACTGTTCTAACCTGTGTTCATTTGGCTGAGACAGAAACCCAGTAGACCTTCTGAAACTGGGCGAGGCTCCAGTCTTCCTGTCTAAAAGGGAAATGCTGACAGTGATAAGAGTTCACATGTAGTAAGTGTATTAACTATATCAAATGTAAAAAATGCCCACTAATCTGTACTGTACTGGGATTCCCTGGCGGCTCAGATGGTAAAGAATCTGCCTGCAATGCAGGAGACCTGGGTTTGATTCCTGGGTTGGGAAGATCCCCCTGGAGAAGGAAATTTATTTTCCCAGTCTTCTTGCCTGGAGAATCCCATGGACGGAGGAGCCTGGTGGGCTACACCCCTTGGGGTAACAAAGAGTTGGACACGACTGAGCGACTGACATAGACAGCCAGTACTGTGCTCAATATGTCTTTATTGTCCACATTCAGCCTTCATGATAAATCAAGGGCTTAGGGGATCCTGTTGTCATCCTCAGTTTATGTCAAGCTAGGAAGTGGATCTGTTGGGATTTGAAGCCAGGCAGTTTGCCTTTAATCGCCGGTGGTGCCCGATGTACCCCTTATACCATCCTGATGGTAATATTTGGGATATGCAGACATGCTGACCCCCTCCTTTCAGGAGACTTTCTGTGATGATGGAAATGGCCGGGTCTGTCCAGTTCAGTGACCACTAGCCATGGAGGGCTACTGAGCCTGTGAAATACAACTAGTGTGACTGTGGAACTGAACCATTAAATATGATTACTTGTCTAAATAGCCATGTGTGGTTACTGGCTGCCATATTAGACAGCATGGTCGTAGAGCAAGATGTCTGCTCTTACGCAATAATACTCAGGCCCCACTTATTGCTGCTGTAACTAATCAGCCAAACTTCATGGTTGAAAAAACACAAAGTTGGTCAGGAGCCCTAACCTCGAGGTGTCAGCAAGGCTGTGTTCCTTCTGCAGGCTCTAGGGGAGAACGCATTTCCTTCTCTTTTCAAGTGTCTACAGCCTGCCTGCATTCTCTGGCTTGTGGCCCCTTCCCTCCTCTTCAAAGCCAGTAGAAGAGCACCTTCAACTCTCTGTCTGATTCTGACCTTTCCACCTTCTTCTTCTAAGACCTCTGTAATTACATCGGTGTATCTGGATAATCCAGAACTGTCTCCCCATATCAGAGTCCTTAGAAGGGAATGACAACCCACTCCAGTATTCTTGCCTGCAGAACCCCACAAACAGAAGAACCAAACAGAGGCAGGCTATAGTCCATAGGTTCACAAAGCGTTTGACATGACTGAAGCAACTAGCACTTTGAGGGCTTCCCAAGTGGTGCTAGTGGTAAAGGATGCACCTGCCAATGCAGGAGACGTAACAGACATGAGTTCAAACCCTGGGTCAGGAAGATCCCCTGGAGGAGGGCATGGCAACCCACTCCAGTGTCCTTGCCTGGAGAATCCCATGGACAGAGAGGAGCTGTCCATGGCTATAGGCCGTAGGGTTGGAAAAGAGTAGGACATGAATAAAGTGACTTAGAACACACACACTCACATTCACAAAGTCCTTTTTTGCCATACATGGTAACACGTTCACAGGTTCTGAGGATTAACACCAGGGCATTGTCTAGCCTCTTGCATCACCCAGGCACCCTTGTACGACTGTCACTCAGAGGTTAAGGTCGCAGGCTCCAAGGTTACACCAGCCTGGATGTGAATCCTTTCTTCGTCACTCCCAGTGGAATTTGGCTTTAAGCAGGTTGCTTCATCTTTCAGTGTTTCGATGCACTTATCCTCAGAAGGGGAATAAGGCTAATGCCAGCCTGATAGTGTTGTTATGAAAATCAAGTGAGATGACGAGGGAAAGTGCTCAGCACAGAGGGGGGCACGTTATAACACTCAGAATTGTTTGATGCCCCCTCTTGTACTTGGTTTTTGTTATTACTTGGTGCAGTGGTATACCCTTACTTTCCTGCTTAATTCTCTAAAAGAGATCCCTGAGGTCAAAGTAATCTAGAGATGATGACAACCACGATCATAAGTGGTTCATTTAAAATGCTTTTTAGGGTACTTCCTTTTATTTCTCTTAATCATTTTAACCGCCATGTGAAGTATGTGGTAGTAGAAAACAAAGGCTCAGAAGAGCCAGACCCCACACCCCTGCCGACTGTTTCCAGAACTGATGCTCATCACACACGGTGTACCTGCCTTTCTCTCTGTCCGGAAATAAGGAAGGAGGAAGGTCTGTGGGTTTGCACAGTGGGTGGAAGGATGAATCACGGAAGGCGGGGAGGAATGGTGACCATGTGCCAGTTGGGAGTTACTGGCCCAGAGTCTTCCGTGACGTGTAAGTTTGCAGGTTCACAGGCTTCCGGGATCCCTTTGAGCTGCATAGGGGCCCAGAGAGCTAACCGAGAGTTCTCCTGCCAGTTATGCCCTCCACCCAGCAGGAGAGGCTCTCTCCCGTCTCCTTCCCCATGAGCTGCGCCCACCCTGGTCCTCCACCTAGTGGGTACTGCTTCCCTACCAGCCTGCAGCATTATCCCAACGCGCCGATCCCGTCCTCCTGCAGGAGCGAGGGGCCGTCTCACTCTCCCGCCGCTGCGAAGCCTGCCTCCGCGGCCCCGCTGGTTCAGCTGGCCTCCGCATGGCCCTGTGTGCTGTGCAGTGTCTTCGCTCTGCGAGGCTGTGTGTGTACGCGGCTAGCCAACTATGCAGGTCTCAGCTGCCCGCGGTGGGGTGATGTATGTTAGACCATCTCATGCGACTTAGGATGGGGGGATTCCCTCCTTCGCTGACGGGGTGAGTAGGAGGTGATGAAGACAGTCCTCCTGAGTTTGAGTTCAAAGTCTACCCACTCAGGTTCTCTACAATCTCAGGCCCCCTCGGTGCTTCCTTTGCTCTGCTGATTATTGGTATATGCCCAGTATGATTTGTACGAATGCTAAACAAAATGCTTGCTTATGTATCTGGCATATAAAACACTCAACAGCTTCCTTCTTCCCTCCCTTTTTACTTTCCTTCTTCCTTCCTTCTGCAAATTTATATTAAGCACTCACTTTGTGGGAATGGAACAAACTATTATCAGAAAAATCCAGATCCCAACTATGAGTTAAGCTGCCAGGATATCAATGGCTACCTGGACACGAACTCAAGATATTTCTTCAAATTTTATTTTATCTTTAATTGGAGGATATTTACTGTACAATATCGTGATGGTTTCTGCCACATATCAACATGAATCAGCCCCACAGGTATACATATGTCCTCTCCTTCTTAAACTTCCTCCCCTACCACCTCCCTCCCCATCCCACCCCTCAAGGTTGTCACAAAGCACCGACTTTTAACTCAAGATATTTTAACAAGTTCAGGATGATTTGAAAATAAATCATTTGCTTATTTTTCAAGTAATGATATTTTCCATTCTCCCTACTCCCTGACCTCTCGCACAAACCCCTCTGGATCTGGCCCTTCCATGGATCTTGAATTTAAACTGAAAAGTTAAGCCCCACACTGTTGTTCAAGTTCTAGACCCGAGCTTTGCTCATCCTTGCATTTCCAACCCAGCACAAAAGTGTTTTCAATACAAGATCACCCAAGTTGTAACGGGTGTTCTACAATTCCATTCAGCACATAAAAATGTGTTTCTTTCTGGCTGCATTATATTACCCTACTTATTGAGCTATTTATCACATAGCATGGGGCCCAAGCTCTGTTTTACTGAAATTACAGAATCCAATATCCATGTGTCCACATATCCTCGCGTCTCTGCGGGTCCTTTCTGGAGGAGAGTTGCCTCTTATGAATGTTGACAAGCTAAGCTGTCTTTTCTCTCTGTTCCCCTGGGTTCGGGGTGAATTCCACTGGAAATATATCCATCCTAGAAAAGGAGCACCCCCTCCAACTCAAGTGGGACGATGAGATTGCATTGCCCCAGCATTTAGCATTGGATGCAGAATGTATGTGCGAAGTCCTGTCAGACTCTTCACGACCCCACGGACTGTAGCCAGCCAGGCTCCTCTGTCCATGGGATTTCCCAGGCAAGCATAGTGGAGTGGGTTGCCATGCCCTCCTCCAGGGGATCTTCCTGATCCAGGGATCGAAGCCGTGTCTCTTACATCTCCTGCATTGGCAGGTGGGTTCTTTACCACCAGAGGATGCAGAATAGTACAGTAGTAATTGTGGGTCCTGATGTAGGAAGCTTCCAAACCTGAGTCAAACCCCAGCTCTTCTGCTCTTCTGCTTTGCCAGCCTTGAACCTTGGACCGCTTTTTTTTTTTTTTTGTAAGTTGGCTGATTTTCAGTCTCCTTATCTGTAAAATAAATGAGGATGATAATAGTACCAAACTCAGAAAGTTGTTGAAATGAATAGATGAGCCAAAATACACACATGCTGAAAAGAGTGTTGGATTTCTTTCAAGCTTGTGGGCTGTAACTTTTTATTTTCTCTCATACCTTGTGCCACGGGTACTCAGTCACTCAGTTGTGTCCAGCTATTTGCAACCCCATGGACTGTAGCCCGCCAGGC
This sequence comes from Neotragus pygmaeus, assembly GCA_006410875.1. Classification (NCBI taxonomy): domain Eukaryota; kingdom Metazoa; phylum Chordata; class Mammalia; order Artiodactyla; family Bovidae; genus Neotragus; species Neotragus pygmaeus. The sequence goes on from SJYV01019187.1 coordinate 997,131, forward strand.
TCCTCTGTCCGTGGGATTCTCCAGACAAGAATACTAGAGTGGGTTGCCATTTCCTCTTCCAGGGGATCTTCCCGACCCAGGGATGGAACCCTGTATTTCCAGTGTCTCCTGCATTACAGGCAGATTCTTTACCACAGAGCCTATAATTCTTTCTGGGTAGAAGGAAGGATAGAGAAGATGAGATGACTTTTATTCATTCATTCATCCTACCACTTATTGTGTGCCTACTGTGTATCATGTACAATGCCAGGCATTGAGGATGCAAAGAGATTAAGATGAATAAACTTAGCCTCCGCCATCAAAATGCTGAGTCTCTTCCAAGATGGACACTTAAGATTTCATAGGCAAAATAGGCTGCATCTTGTCCTACTTCCATCCCATTCTGTAGCCTGACATGCTCTCAAAAGGCTTCTCAGCTTCTGGAATTCCACCGTTAAACTGCTTAAGTACAATACCAACAGGGAGCTCCTGAGAAATGCCTGTGACTTCAAGGTTAAGTTCAGGTTACCCACTTAACCTTGAGCAAATCACTTCTTTGCTTTCTCCTCTTTAAAACCAGGAATTCCTCCTTCTGCACAGCCTACCACACAGAGCACAACCTACTATATCCAGAAAGTGCTTTGTCAACCCAAAGTGATGATTCCGACGCAAGGAGCAGAGCACCCTCCCTAGGTCCCGCTGGGAGAGGTGGGGAATATGCGATGAAACAAGTTTAAACCCTGATGGGTATTTCTGCTCCTTCTGTTAAACTTGGGTTTGGCAACTTTTACAACCCTCCCCCTTGATTCTAAAACTGGATCCTAAGGGAACCTGTGAGACAAGCTGTCAAACAATAACTGAAAAGTTAGATAAAGTTAAGGAAGCTAAGAAGTGGGTGCTTTTCTGAGGTTCTTGCCTAAAGATAGAGAAAAAAGTGGGGAGGGAAGTGAGTCTCTCTAAACGGGGGAAACAAAATCGTGCAGAGCTTTAATTTGCCTGGAAGTCTAAGTCTTAACTGTAGCCGCCTTCTCTAGATTCTGAACATACTTGGAGAGCAGGTTTCTCAGCAGGGTCACTGTTATAGGGCTGGACAGGGTGCTTCCTCCCTATGCAGTGTAGTCCCCATGCCAGATAAATGCCAGGAGCGGCCCCGACTCAGTCTCTGTGGCAACCCCAAACACCCACACGTTCTTCCAAATGTTCTCTAGGGAAGGTCTTAGCGAGTATTTTTCTGTGAAGACCCGGATAGCAAATATCAACACTCTGGTCTCTGTCACAGCTCGAGGCTGCACCCCACAGAATGGAAGCAGCCGTAGACAAGGGACAAATGGGCATGGCTGTGTTCCAGTAACATTTTATTTACAAAAACTGAGGGCAGGCTGACCCTGGTCTGTGGGTTGTCCTCTGAGGAGCCCTGTTCTAGGGGACTGTGCCACCCTGTTGAAATTCCCTTTTTCTGCTAGGAGAAATGTGGGCAGAGAAACGAGGTGACTGTCCTTGATAGCACTGACCGTCTCTATGATAGCTTCCTCACAGAAAGAAGGAAGTGCCCAGATGAGAGATCTTGTTTTGTCTTCCCTTCACCTTAAGTTAGGGTTCTTCAGAGAGCAGAACCAATAGGTGGATAGATAGATGGAGGGATGGATGGATAGATAGATGGGTGGATGGATGGATGGTTACATGGGTGGATAGACAGATGGTAAATAGAGAAGTGAGTGGATGGGTGGGTAGGTAGGTAGGTATAAATAGGTAGGTAAGTATGTGGATTGATTAATTATGTGACTGATTAATTATGAGAGATTAACTCACACGATCATGTGGGCTAAGAAGCCCCATGATCTGCCATTGGCAACCTGGAGACCCAAGAAAGCTGGTATATAATTCAGAACAAGTCCAAAATCCTAAGAAACAGGGAAGCCACTGGTGTAAATCCTAGACCTGGGGCAGGAGAATATGAGACGAGAGGTCCCAGCTAAGGTAGTCATGCAGGAAAGAAGGAGTTCCTCCTTCCTCTCCCTTTTGTTCCAGGCAGGCCCCCAACTGAACTAGCTGATGCCCACCCACAGTGGGGAGGGGAAGCTGCTCTACTGAGTGCACCATTCAAGTGCTAACCCCAGACACACCCAGAAATACCCTGTGACCAGATACCTATGCTTCTGCTGATCTAGTCAAGCTGACACTTAAAATTAACTATCCCACTCCCTATATGTGGACTTCCCTGGGGGCTCAGATGGTGAAGAATCCACCTGCTGTGCAGGAGACCAGGGTTCTATCCCTGTGTTGGGAGGATCCCCTGGAGAAGGGCATGGCAACCCACTCCAGCACGCTTGCCTAGGAAATCCCATGGACAGAGAAGTCTGGTGGGAGACAGTCCATGGGTTTGCAAACAGTCAGACACGACTCAGCAACCAAACAACAATGATACTGATTTACATGCTATATGTGGTGTGTGTGTGTATCAGTGTGTGTGTGTGTTAATCGTTCAGTGGTGGCCGACTGTTTGCGACCCCGTGGACTATAAATAATTTACATAAAATATACAGATCTCAAAGGTAAAATTCAATGAGTTTTGATGAATATTAATATATACCCTGGTGACTATCATCTCATCCTATGTATAGGTCACTTCTCTCCATTTTAGAAANTAGAAGGAAGGATAGAGAAGATGAGATGACTTTTATTCATTCATTCATCCTACCACTTATTGTGTGCCTACTGTGTATCATGTACAATGCCAGGCATTGAGGATGCAAAGAGATTAAGATGAATAAACTTAGCCTCCGCCATCAAAATGCTGAGTCTCTTCCAAGATGGACACTTAAGATTTCATAGGCAAAATAGGCTGCATCTTGTCCTACTTCCATCCCATTCTGTAGCCTGACATGCTCTCAAAAGGCTGCTCAGCTTCTGGAATTCCACCGTTAAACTGCTTAAGTACAATACCAACAGGGAGCTCCTGAGAAATGCCTGTGACTTCAAGGTTAAGTTCAGGTTACCCACTTAACCTTGAGCAAATCACTTCTTTGCTTTCTCCTCTTTAAAACCAGGAATTCCTCCTTCTGCACAGCCTACCACACAGAGCACAACCTACTATATCCAGAAAGTGCTTTGTCAACCCAAAGTGATGATTCCGACGCAAGGAGCAGAGCACCCTCCCTAGGTCCCGCTGGGAGAGGTGGGGAATATGCGATGAAACAAGTTTAAACCCTGATGGGTATTTCTGCTCCTTCTGTTAAACTTGGGTTTGGCAACTTTTACAACCCTCCCCCTTGATTCTAAAACTGGATCCTAAGGGAACCTGTGAGACAAGCTGTCAAACAATAACTGAAAAGTTAGATAAAGTTAAGGAAGCTAAGAAGTGGGTGCTTTTCTGAGGTTCTTGCCTAAAGATAGAGAAAAAAGTGGGGAGGGAAGTGAGTCTCTCTAAACGGGGGAAACAAAATCGTGCAGAGCTTTAATTTGCCTGGAAGTCTAAGTCTTAACTGTAGCCGCCTTCTCTAGATTCTGAACATACTTGGAGAGCAGGTTTCTCAGCAGGGTCACTGTTATAGGGCTGGACAGGGTGCTTCCTCCCTATGCAGTGTAGTCCCCATGCCAGATAAATGCCAGGAGCGGCCCCGACTCAGTCTCTGTGGCAACCCCAAACACCCACACGTTCTTCCAAATGTTCTCTAGGGAAGGTCTTAGCGAGTATTTTTCTGTGAAGACCCGGATAGCAAATATCAACACTCTGGTCTCTGTCACAGCTCGAGGCTGCACCCCACAGAATGGAAGCAACCGTAGACAAGGGACAAATGGGCATGGCTGTGTTCCAGTAACATTTTATTTACAAAAACTGAGGGCAGGCTGACCCTGGTCTGTGGGTTGTCCTCTGAGGAGCCCTGTTCTAGGGGACTGTGCCACCCTGTTGAAATTCCCTTTTTCTGCTAGGAGAAATGTGGGCAGAGAAACGAGGTGACTGTCCTTGATAGCACTGACCGTCTCTATGATAGCTTCCTCACAGAAAGAAGGAAGTGCCCAGATGAGAGATCTTGTTTTGTCTTCCCTTCACCTTAAGTTAGGGTTCTTCAGAGAGCAGAACCAATAGGTGGATAGATAGATGGAGGGATGGATGGATAGATAGATGGGTGGATGGATGGATGGTTACATGGGTGGATAGACAGATGGTAAATAGAGAAGTGAGTGGATGGGTGGGTAGGTAGGTAGGTATAAATAGGTAGGTAAGTATGTGGATTGATTAATTATGTGACTGATTAATTATGAGAGATTAACTCACACGATCATGTGGGCTAAGAAGCCCCATGATCTGCCATTGGCAACCTGGAGACCCAAGAAAGCTGGTATATAATTCAGAACAAGTCCAAAATCCTAAGAAACAGGGAAGCCACTGGTGTAAATCCTAGACCTGGGGCAGGAGAATATGAGACGAGAGGTCCCAGCTAAGGTAGTCATGCAGGAAAGAAGGAGTTCCTCCTTCCTCTCCCTTTTGTTCCAGGCAGGCCCCCAACTGAACTAGCTGATGCCCACCCACAGTGGGGAGGGGAAGCTGCTCTACTGAGTGCACCATTCAAGTGCTAACCCCAGACACACCCAGAAATACCCTGTGACCAGATACCTATGCTTCTGCTGATCTAGTCAAGCTGACACTTAAAATTAACTATCCCACTCCCTATATGTGGACTTCCCTGGGGGCTCAGATGGTGAAGAATCCACCTGCTGTGCAGGAGACCAGGGTTCTATCCCTGTGTTGGGAGGATCCCCTGGAGAAGGGCATGGCAACCCACTCCAGCACGCTTGCCTAGGAAATCCCATGGACAGAGAAGTCTGGTGGGAGACAGTCCATGGGTTTGCAAACAGTCAGACACGACTCAGCAACCAAACAACAATGATACTGATTTACATGCTATATGTGGTGTGTGTGTGTATCAGTGTGTGTGTGTGTTAATCGTTCAGTGGTGGCCGACTGTTTGCGACCCCGTGGACTATAAATAATTTACATAAAATATACAGATCTCAAAGGTAAAATTCAATGAGTTTTGATGAATATTAATATATACCCTGGTGACTATCATCTCATCCTATGTATAGGTCACTTCTCTCCATTTTAGAAAGTATCCCGAGCCAATCCAGGATGCCCCAGTCTGAGGCAATGTCCCTATACAGTAGTTTCACCTGTGTTTTTCTACTTTGTGTATTGGGATTTACAGTTTATGTCTTTTTCTTGTCATCTTGAGTGGACTTTTTCACTAAATGAAAGGTGGGTATCGACAATAATATGGGAAAATTTTATGAGATTAAATCATCCTAATCCCATCACCTGAGAAGCACATGTTTTCATCCTGGTAAATTCTCCCCCTGATCTCACCTGTGTTAATTATTTTCAGACTTTCCACACCATTTCCCCTGATTTTTTTAATTGAATGATACACCAGACACATTTCCCTTGTTTCTGTGGAATTATCTTAATAATTGTTTGCTGCTGCTGAGTCACTTCAGTCGTGTCCAACTCTTTGTGACCCCATAGACAGCAGCCCACCAGGCTCCCCTGTCCCTGGGATTCTCCAGGCAAGAACACTGGAGTGGGTTGCCATTTCCTAGTGGTTGTCTAAAATTCTAGCCTGCTGATGCACTCAAATGTACCAGAACCTCTCCCTGTCAAGGAGAGCGATGGTATTTACGGGTTCATTTTGGGGAGGCCGATCCCCAGGTCTGAATCATGGCTTGAAGCTTTGGTTGCTTATCAACCAAGAGGTCATAATGAGACTGGCTTTGTAGGGTTGTTGTTACAATTGAATCAGTTCTTCTGCGTTGAACAGTCCGAACAATGCCCAGGACAGGACATAGTAAGCACTATCACTATTGGGCATTTACGCCATTGTCCAGTTTTTCATGGGGCTTTCCAGGTGGCTCAGAAGTAGAGAATCTGCCTGCCAGGCAGGAGTTGTGGATTCCATCCCTGGGTCAGTAAGATCCCCTGGAGGAAGGCATGGCAACCCCCTCCAGTATTCTTGCCTGGGAAATCCCATGGACAGGATTTCAGTCCTTGGGGTTCACAGAGAGTCAGACACGACTTAGTGCCCAAACAGCAGCAGCCCCAGCCAACGTCTGACAGATGCTGTTGTCACAAGTACTTAAGGGCATGCCACTTTTCGTCTTGCACCGAATTCTTCCTAAGGTAAATTCCCAAGAGAAGAGGTAAAGACGTGGGATATTCAGTGGCCCTTGCTGTGTGATGTCCATCCTTCTGATTTCCTTCTCAGCTAATGGCCCCCCACACCCACCCCAGACCCTTATCTTTGATGATGCTTCTCCCTTACTTGTTGTTGTTATTGCTTAGTTACTAAGTCATGTCCAGCTCCTTGTGACCCCATGGACTGCAGCACAGCAGGCTTCCCTGTCCTTCATTATTTCCTGGAATTTCCTCAAATTCATATTCATTGGGTCAGTGATACTAACCAGCCATCTCATCCTCTGTCGTCCCCTTCTCCTCCTGCCTTCAATCTTTCCCAGCATCAGGGTCTTTTCCCTTGAGTCGGCTCATCCCACCAGGTGGCCAAAGTATTTACTGGAGCTTCGACTTCAGCATCAGTCCTTCCAATGAATGTTCAGGTTTGATTTCCTTTTGGATTGACTGGTTTGATTTCCTTGCTGTCCAAGGGACCCTNTGAGTCGGCTCGTCCCATCAGGTGGCCAAAGTATTTACTGGAGCTTCGACTTCAGCATCAGTCCTTCCAATGAATGTTCAGGTTTGATTTCCTTTTGGATTGACTGGTTTGATTTCCTTGCTGTCCAAGGGACCCTCCAGGGTCTTCTTCTTAGATCCTGTAAACTCTCAGGTTCTCTGGAGAGTGTCTTCAATTTCTTGAATAAACCTGCCTCTCTTCATTTCCACTGTCATTACCTTGGCCCTTCTCCACCCATCAGGATAGAAGGACCCCATAGATAAGCCTGTAGTTTCTCCAGAATATCCCCAAAGATCTTGCCCTGAGGGTGAAATTCAATTTCCTCAGCCTGCTCCTTGCCCGAGACTCAAACCTGGACTCTACCCTCAATGATGCTTCTCTCTCGCTTGGCTGCACCTACTCATCACATCCTATTTCACGTCTGACTAGCTTTATGTCAACTCTTAATGAGATGACAGTGTGAAATGGGAGTCTGGCCCCATCTAGGAGGGGTGGGGGAGAAGGGGTCAGAAAGGTGGGATGAGACAAGAAGGGCTGATGGTACTCCCCTTTGTGAAGGAGACCTTGTAATAACTGTACAGGACCCTCCACTGCGGGAAAAGGGAACATGTGAATACCCCAAGGACACAGTTATCTGGGATTCTTCTCCTTGGGAACCTGATTCTAATGAGCATCATAGGTGTCCTCTGGTGCATACAGAAGTTTCTCATGGTGAATTAGATGGAAGACCAATGATACTTCCTGACAACGTTCTGCACAGGAAATTATGCCCTAGGAGATGCAACATCATTCTCTGTCTAAATCACTCAGTGGAACAGTAAGGTTATTGGAGCTTGTGGTGAGTTTTTATTGCTGTTCAGTTGCTAAGTTGTGTCCAACTCTTTGCAATCCCATGGACTGCAGCATGCTAGGCTCCCCTGTCCTTCACTGTCTCCCAGAGTTTGCTCAAACTCATGTCCATAGAGTCAATGATGCTACCTAACCATCTCATCCTCTGCCGCCCCCTTCTCCTTTTGCCTTCAATCTTTCCCAGCATCAGAGTCTTTTCCAATGAGTTGGCTCTTTGCATCAAGTGGCCAGGGTGTTGGAGCTTCAACTTCAGCATCACTCCTTCTAATAAATATTCAGGGTTGAATATTTAGGATTGACTGGTTTGTTCTCCCTGCAATCCAAGGGACTCTCAAGAGTCTTCTCTGGCACCACAGTTTGAAAGTGTCAGTTCTTTAGTGTCCAGTCTTCTTTATGGTCCAACTCTCACATCCTTACGTGACTACTGGAAAAACCATAGCTTTGACCATATGGACTTTGGTAGGCAAAGTAATGTCTTTTCTTTTTAATAAGACTTATTTACCAAGCTGTCAGCTTCATCAGCAAGTGTGACACACACACACACACACACACACACACACACACACCCCACCCATCCTGAGAATGATGCTGTCAGTGAGAGTCAAACCCTTTTTCTTCTGCCACCCACTTCCAAAATTACAATAAAAAATTATAAGAGGTTCCAGAAGTAGTTCAGAACTGAGGAAAAAATGCATCCCATCCCACCCCCATATGGAGAGCTTCCCTGTGTCTCAGAAATAGAGAAGCTTCTTCAAAGACATCTCCATCATCCAGCACACTCAGCAAGGGCTCTCAGCCAGCGCTGCTCCCCTCCCAGTTGATTCTCAGGTGCCAGATAAGCTGTCCGTGCTGGCCAGAAGTCTGAGAGTCCTGGAGGCCTTGTGCACAAATCCTTCCCCCACTCTCTCTCCCTCTCTCCTGCAGCACGAAGTAAGAAGGCCTATCTGTGTAAGGAGGATTCATTGGGATCTCTAATTAAATACATAGCAGCTGGTGAATTAAAGCATTTGTCTTAGCTCTGCCATCCTATAATACCTTATAATCCTGAGAGTCCAGAGGATGAATTAATTATAATTTCTAAGAACTCAGGGAGCCAGCGGCATTGAGGAGGTTGAGGTGGAGAAGGAGAAGCTCTGAATGGTGATGGCAAATGCTTGTGAAAAAGGGACAGAGCCATGATTGTTATTTAGAAGAAGAGGAAGCCACCTTAGGGAGTTTAGAAGCCTGTGTATTTGTATTCTTTTTGTGTGAGTGAGTGTGTGTGTGTGGGGGGGGTGTGCATGCACATGTGCGTATATTCAAGGTCATGTTCAGGCTGTTACTGTCGGGCACTTAACAGTCCCAGTTTCATCAGCAGTACCAGCAGTATTTTACCAGCTGCTGCTGCTGCTAAGTTGCTTCAGTTGTGTCCGACTCTGTGCGACCCCATAGACAGCNAGGCCAGAATACTGGAGTGGGTAGCCTTTCCCTTCTCCAGGGGATCTTCCCAACCCAGGGATCAAAGCCGGGTCTCTTGCATTGCAGGTGGATTCTTTACCAGCTGAGCCACCAGGGAAGCCCAATATCATAGAATGGGTGGTCAATAAATGGTAGTATTTAAATTATTTATTTGGTCTTTTATATACCTCAAATACATATATACTGTTGCAAAGTGAGTTAGGGACAAAGAAATAAAATGTGTCCTGACAGCCTGCAGTATACTATGGAAAAAGCACTGGCCTTGAGGTCAAACAGACTTGGGGTTGAATCCTGGCTTGTCCATTTCAGAGTTTTGTGACATGGGGCAAATTCCTCTGAGCCTGTTTCCATAACTGTAAAATAGGGATAATAGTACCTACTTATATAATGAGGGATTTGGTTCACTTATGCGTGTGTGCTAAGTCACTTCAGTTGTGTCTCACTCTTTGCAACCCCATGAACTGTAGCCTACCAGGCCTCTCTGTTCACGAGGATTCTCCAGGCAACAATACTAGAGTGGGTTGCCATTCCCTTCTCCAGGGAATCTTCCCAACTCAGGGANTTTAAAAGGCTGTCTCTTATACACATCTTGCCAGGCCTTTTGCTGGGGGCCTAGAGTATAGAATATAATGAGAAATGAGTCTTAGCCTTAAGGAAAGGAACCTGCCTTTCAGTGGGAAGTGCCGGCTAATGGGACATGTGCTGCTGTAACAGACAGACCCTGAAATTACTTAGGACACTGGCTTCTACCTCTCTGTGGCTCTTCCATCTTCACTTTCTGGCCCCCAGGGGGAAATAGGGTGAGGGTCTCTTGGAGAATTTGTACTGAGCAGGCCTGGGCATAGTGGGAAGTCCTTCCCTTCATGCTCTCGCCACTGTAACTCAGTCACAGGGCCCTGCCTAGCTGCAAGGGAGCTGGGAAATGCTGGTACCTATGTTCTGATGAAGAAGGGTAGGCCGGGGTACATGGTCAAGGCTTGTAAGCGGGAGAAATCTCTGCATTTTCCGATGTCAAAGTTGCAGAGACTTTATAGAGCAGGGTGGGACTACGTGGAGAGCTTTATTTTTGTCTCTTTCCCCTCCAGAAGTGGCAAGGTCAGTCTTTTGTAAAAAGGATCATGAAAAGAAAATGATTCATAATGCTAAAAAAAAAAAAAAGTGACACACATGCGAGGAAAAGAGCAAAGCCCTTGGTTTTGTCAGAGGCTGGGGTTCACATCCTGGTCCCACCAGGGGAAAACAGTTCCTACTCTCTCCATGCGTCATCCTCCTCCTTGAGAGAAGGAAGACAAAGCGCCTACTGCATGGGGAGCTGCCGTGACAATGGAAATGGAAAAGGAGTGTTGGGTACCTGGCACGTGGTGCACGCCCGCGCATCGCTGTTGTCCTGTCTGCAGCGGCAGGAGGCTGCACCACTCTCTCTGCAGCTGCTCTTACACCCCTGTGCTACTTTGTGGGAGGTAGATGTTGGGCCTTTCTTTCAATTCCTTACACAGCAAGTCAGATAGATCATGAAAAAGCTCATGCTTAACAAAGGAACCTCAACAGAGATTGAGTCACAGATGCAGAAAACAAAGCTATGGTTACCAAGGTTGGAAGGAGGAGGAGAGAGATAAACTGGGAGGTTGGGACTGACATATACCCATTACTATATATCAAATAGGCAACTAATAAGGACCTACTGTGTAGCATAGGGACCTCTATTCAGTACTCTGTAATGACCTATATTGGAATCTAGAAAAGAGTGGAGGAAAAAAAAAAAACAAAAAACTTATGCTTACATGCTCACCAAACTATAGAAACAACTATTTTCTTTTAAAATTCTCTATTGCCCTAAAAATTATGTAGTTCTACCTGATTAAAAAATGATCAGGAGAATGATAGTCATAATTATATTATTTATTATGATTATTTTGACTGCACCATGAAGTTTGCAGGGGTCTAGTTCCCTGACCAGGGACTGAATGCATGGTCACTGCAGTGGAAGTACCAAGTCCTAACTGCTAGACCACTAGGGAACTCCCCATAATTATAGTATTTTAACAGACATCCTCAGTTGTGTGATGGCTCAGCAGAAGTCACTGTTCTGAGACCTTAGTGTGCTGAATCTAGAATCCTCATAGCAAACCTACAGCCTGCGTCCTCTTGTGTATTTTTGTCATTGTGCTGTGCTTAATCACTCAGTCGTGTTCGACTCTGTGACCCTTTGGACTGTAGCCCATCAGACTTCTCTGTCCTTGGGAGTTTTCAGGCAAGAATACTGCAGCAGATTGTCATTTCCTTCTCCAGGGCATATTCCCAGCCCAGGGATCAAACCCGCATCTCCTGTGTCTCCTGCCTTGCTGGTGGATTCTTTACCTGTTAAGCCATCAGGGAAGCTCATTACTATCTATTATTCCCACTCAGATATCAGCCAAGAGCTCTGAATTTTGGTCTGTCTTTCCATGGCTCTCCTGTCAGCACCTACAACATGCCTGACACACAGCAGGCTTTCAAAGATTTGTGGGCTGATGGGCTAACTCTCCCATTTCCAGTAACAGTTAGGCTTAGCAAAGTTACAAGACTTGCCAACAGCCACATAACAGTGGGTATTAGAGCTGATCCAAAGCCAGATCTCTCTGGCCCCAGACTACATTTTGCAGAGTAGAAAAATTTAACCAAAGCAGAGGTTGGTCCTCATGTATTTAAAAGGAAGTGATCCCACCATGCTATGAAATGTTTGACCCACCTAAATACCCTTTGCTTGATTTCCACTTAAAGGGACTTTGTTCTCTTTGAAAATAAAGAGGTAGGGAAAAATCATGATTGCTGCTGTGGCCCAAATGGTTACCTTGAAGATAACCAGCAAGGCAGCTGAGCCCACCATCTGGATCTCCTGGGGGTGCCTCTGGGGCTTGGAGGCTCCCAGGATGCCAGGGATGTTCAGGATGCCCTTGGTAGTGCTCTGTCCTCATGGGACCTGCTTCCTCTCCTATGAAACCAGCAATATAGGAGCGATGGTTTCTGACTCCCTCACAATTGGTTATCTTAGATAAGCAATATAGCATCTTGGGACCTCAGTCTCAGGGTCTGTGAAAGAGACTATGGGGCAGAACCATCTTTGAAGAAGTGGTGTTTTTTGTGTGTAATCCTGGCACAGAACAGCTTCTCTGTAAATGGTCATCGCTGTTACTATTCCTGTTCTAATTCTCTGTAAGCCTTTCCTAAGTTCTTTTGAGTATACTGTAGAGATAGCTCCACAGCTTAATACTGTTGTTCAGTCACTCAGTCATATCCAACTCTTTGCAATCCCATGGACTGTAGCACACCAGGCTTCCTTGACCTTCACTATCTCCTAGAGTTTGCTCAAACTTATGTCCATTGAGTCGGTGATGCTATCCAACCACCTCATCCTCTGTCATCCCCTTCTCCTCCTCCCTTCACTTTTTCCCAGCATCAGGGTCTTTTCCAGTGAGTTGGCTCTTTGCAACCACAGCTTATAAAGCTCATGTTTTGTAAGCCTCTGGCTATGTACCCCACCAACCCCTCTCTATGGGACTGACCTCAGTTTTCTCTAACTTTGCGATTCATCTGAGCAGAGCTCATAAGGGCCAGGGTCCCAGCCTTGGTGTGGCCCTCTGTGCTAAATGTCCCCTCTGGCCACTCCTTGCTGGTCATAGGCAGCCCCTACTGCTCTCACTTCTTGCTGGCTGGCCGCCCAAAGTCAGCTTAATCGTGTCTGTTTCTGTCTTTTCTTGTTTTGTCAACATGCCATTGAAAAGGAGATGCAAACCTGAGCCTTGATTAGACATCTCCCTTGGTGCAGATTTACCCTGATTTTCAATTCAGCACGTTGGGCGGAGGTACAGGGGCACAAAGTCCTGGAGCTGACAGAGTCCCAGAAGGGACTTTCTGGGAAGAGATGAGGTGTTCCGCCTCCTCCCTCCATCCCCGTCTTTTCCACCTGTCTACCTATTAGCTATTCAAGAGCAGTGCTCTGGGCTGAAATACAACCAGGGATTCAGCAAATTGCCAAGCTAGGAGTGCCCTAGATCTTCTCACCAGGGAAGTGTTCCAGGGGTGTTCTCGGTTTGGAGGGAGCCCGAACCTGTGTGTACACATACACACACACACTCAAGAAGTTCCTCAGAGACTGGAGTCTAGGATGCTAGTTCTGATCCTCATACAAAGCTGTGGCATTGAGAGAGCCATTTAATTTCTCTGAGCTTTATTTCCTCATATTGTGGATAAGATCATAAAACTGTGGGTTCTTGATCAAACCTCTCATCTTCTCTGAAGTTGACTTTGTCTCATTTATACGATCATTTGTAGTCAAAAGAATGAGCATTTCAAGTCTCGGCCTTGACATCAGTCCCACGAGTGGTCTCTGGCACATAGTTTCATCTCTCTGGGCTTTGGCTTCTGTATCTTTAAAATGAAAGCAGGAAGAGAGCACACCATGGACCTTGCGGTGTTACGGTGAGCCTGGTAATGCAAACGTCAAACACCGAAAGGATGGTCCCTCTTCCCCTATCTCTTCCTCCTCCTTCCCTTTCCTCTTTGTCTTCACCTCCTTCCTCTCCGCCTTCTCCTCCTCTTCCCGACATCATTATCGTCATTGCCATCATCTCACTAGGAGACCAAATTCAATTACTTTCCTGAAAGTGCTTTGTCATCTGTAAAACATTACATATGGAATTATAGGTAGACTCACCTAAGGTGAAACTCGATGTCAGCGTGAGTGTGTGTGTGTTCAGCCTTTTAGATCTGCTCAGTGGAGTATGGCTGTCGGGCAGGTCAGATGCCACGTGTTAAGGCATGTGGTGAGGGAAATGAGTTTGCCTGTGGATGGGGATCCAGCTGGAGGAGTCGGGAGGCCCGGTGAGGGGGGAACCAGCCAGAACACCTAATGATGGCTTAAGAAACTTACAAATAAGGCTGAGGTTCCTAATGTTTAATTTCAAGTGACTGAACATTAACATTTAATTAGCTCCTGCCTGCTAAACCAATATTAAATCTCAGCAGAGGCTAGTGGCATGTCTTAAATATTAGCAGCCAAGAGGCGGTGGTCCTGTCATGGAGACTCACTGTGAGATGGAAGCTCACCCTGTTCCGTGGGATCCCAGTTCACAACACTCTCTATGTGTTTCCTGGACACATATCCATTCTCACCTCTCTGGTTCTTGAGGTAAGAAGAGGAATCACATGCAAACCAGCACACCTCTTCAAACTCTCTCCACTGTCTCACTGGGTTGACTCCGGGCCAGCCTACTCAAGTAGTCCGATCTCCAGTTCTCCCCTGGAGAAAAGGAAAAATTATCCCTACCTTGTTGTGCTATTCTACAGATCACTGGCGATGGACAGGATCTGTGGAATATCTAACAGGAGACCTCACCCATCATTATGGACGGCATGTTTGTGTAATCTCCCCCAAAGTTGCGTGTTGAAACCTTCATCCCTGTGATGGAATGGTATTAGGAGGTGGGGCCTTTAGGTTTAGATGAGATCTTGAGAAATGGAGCCCCACGGATGGAATGGATATCTTTACAAGAAGAAAAAGAGACAGAGCATTCCCCCCGCCCTTCCTCCTTCTCTCCCTTCCTTCTTCCCCACTCCCTTCCCTCACCCCCACGGCCTTGTGAAGACACAGCAACAAGCCACCTGCAAACCAGGAAGCCTCCAGACCCTTACCAGATGCCGGGTCTGCCAGCATCTTGAATTTGGACCTCCCAGTTTCCAGAACTAAATGAGAAATAAATGNCCCTCACCCCCACGGCCTTGTGAAGACACAGCAACAAGCCACCTGCAAACCAGGAAGCCTCCAGACCCTTACCAGATGCCGGGTCTGCCAGCATCTTGAATTTGGACCTCCCAGTTTCCAGAACTAAATGAGAAATAAATGTCCTTTAAACCACAGTCTATGGTGTTTTTGTCACAGTGGCCCAAGACAATGGAGACACCAGTGAACGTCAAGGCACAAATCTTCCACTTCACTTTCCTCCCCCCTCCTTCTCACTGACTGTGCCCAGTTATGCTGGGCTTCTCACTTCCTGTTAGGGACTAAGATCTGTTCTACTTTGTAGTCTTCAGTGTGCTATTCCCTTAGCCCGGACTTCATTTTCCTCCGGATCCCTGGCCATTTCTCTTGCAAGTCTCAGCTCAAGTTCACCATCTTCAAGAAGGCTCCTCTGGCCTTCTAGGTAGATCAGCTTTCCCCACCATGCATGCCCATTACATCTGACTGTAATCCTGGAAGAGACATGATTCTGCTCTCCCCTTCTGCTGGTGTCCAGTGAAAAGCATCTGCTTCTTTTCATTGCCTCCCGAACCCATTAGAGCCTCACAATATCCCCCATTCTCTAATGAGTTAGTAGTCTTATTCTACTGGTGACAACTCTGGCAGTGTCCACCACTTGCATCAATAATCCCCGTTTCCAGACTTTGGCACTGACTTGATCTTTCACAGTTGCACAAGGCTTAGCAAAGCATTCTAGATGGTCATAGGTGGGTACTGCAGTTCAACTCTCAGATTGTACGGTTAAGAGCTATCTCTATGTGAAGGCATGGTTGGGGTTTGCTGAGCTGTTGTGGATGGTCATCATCACTCACAGGTTGGGGTCAGGAACAGTGAACCCCAACATCAAGAGACCCACCAACATCTGGAGCTGCATTCTGAAAGGCAAAGGTTTCAGTAGGGAGGGAAGTACCTGCAGCCCGTGGGGTCGATTCCAGGGGATGCGAGCTGCAAGTGTGTCAGAGGAATGAGGCCACAAATAAGGAACTGGGGTTGTGTTGATCAGTCCAGCCTGAGAGTGAGTGTCTGTGTTGATTGGGTGTCCTTTTCCTTGTAGGTCCTGGGGCAGTGGAAGAATATGGGATAAGATCAATGGCCTCAAAGAGTATCATGGGGTATCAGAGGAGTGGTGCTGTGCAGATCAGGTTTTGAAGATGAGCTATAATAAGGCTAAAGGAGAAGACCTCATCCCAGGGGGTGATGATGGTGATGGTAATGATGAGAATGAGGATGACGAGAATGAGGAGGAGGATGTTGATGAGGGAGATGAGGATGATATTGATGAGGGTGATGATGATGATATTGATGATGAGGAGGAGGATATTGATGAGGGTGATGATGATNGATTCAAGGGACTGTATCTGATAGACCTAGTGCCTGAAGAACTATAGAAGGAGGTTCATGACATTGTACAGGAGTCAGTGATCAAGACCATCCCCAAGAAAAAGAAATGCAAAAAGGCAAAACGGTTGCCTGACTAGGCCTTACAGATCGCCAAGAAAAGAAAAGGAGCAAAAGGCAAAGGAGAAAAGGAAAGACATACCCATTCTAATGCAGAGTTTCCAAGAATAGCAAGGAGAGATAAGAAAGCCTTCCTCAGTGATCAGTGCAAAGAAATTGAAGAAGANGACTAGGCCTTACAGATCGCCAAGAAAAGAAAAGGAGCAAAAGGCAAAGGAGAAAAGGAAAGACATACCCATTCTAATGCAGAGTTTCCAAGAATAGCAAGGAGAGATAAGAAAGCCTTCCTCAGTGATCAGTGCAAAGAAATTGAAGAAGACAACAGAATGGGAAACACTAGAGATCTCTTCAAGAAAATTAGAGATACCAAGGGAATATTTCATGCAAAGATGGGCACAATAAAGGACAGAAATGGTATGGGCCTAACAGAAGAAGAAGGTATTAAGAAGAGGTGGCAAGAATACACAAAAGGACTATACAAAAAAGATCTTCCTGGCCCAGATAACCATGATGGTGTGGTCACTCATCTAGAGCCAGACATCCTGGAATGCAAAGTCAAGTGGGCCTTAGGAAGCATCGCTGTGAACAAAGATAGTGGAGGTGATGGAATTCCAGTTGAGCTATTTCAAATCCTGAAAGATGATGCTGTGAAAGTGCTGCCAGCAAATATGCCAGCAAATTTGGAAAACTCAGCAGTGGCCACAGGACTGGAAAAGGTCAGTTTTCATTCAAATCCCAAAGAAAGGCAATTCCAAAGAGTGCTCAGACTACTGCACAGTTGCACTCATCTCACATACTAATAAAATTATGCTAAAAATTCTCCAAGCCAGGCTTCGACAGTACATGAACTGCGAACTTAACATATGTTCAAGCTGGTTTTATAAAAGGCAGAGAAACCAGAGATCAAATTTTCAACATCTGTTGGATCATCAAAAATGATGTTTTTTTTTTTT
>SJYV01019187.1:1032052-1069915 GCA_006410875.1 Neotragus pygmaeus
CCCATGGCCCCCGACCCCAACACCTGCACATTTCTTCCCTGGCTCCGATGCTGTGCTTGCTGGTCAGTTGTCAGAGGTGCTGCCTGAAGGTGGGCTTTGAGAGGAGGAACGTGTTCCTTTGAGAAAGAGACATGAGGCCGTTACCCTGAAGAGTATTGCAGCAGCCTCCCGAATTGCTGCCTGAGATTCTGGCAGCATCCTGGTGACCCGCTGACCCCTGTCTGTCTCCCGGGCGCTCCCAGCCTCACTGGGTTTTAAGTGGATCCGTTAAATACGCCCGTTTGCATCCAGCCCTCTCTTTGACAGCAGTGTCTTCATCAGAGGAAATCTTGGTCCCAGTTCCAGGGAGTACTGTCCCCTCTCTGAGTGACAGTTTTCCTAGCCTCTGACCCCAAGGTCCCATATGGCTCAGGCAGACTGTCATCGCAGCGCCTACCTGTGCGCCCACCTGCCCTGGTAGAGCTGGGGAGGGTCCTTGTTGGCCACAGAGGCTGGCCGCTCCCCTCTTCCTCTCCCACAGATCCACCGCCCAGTGATGCTCCCACCAGGATTTCTGCAGCCCCCTGCCTGTAGGGCAGCCCTGCCCCATCAGAACCGAATCACCACTTGGAGTCCTTAGGAAGACGCACCTTACAGCTGATTCCTGTCACTTCCTGCTCATCTGGCCTCAGACCTTACATGGGAGCCACCTCAGCTGCTGGACCCTGCGGCCGCAGCCAGTGTGGACACAGCCTGCCCAGCTAGAGTGCAGGGAGGGTGTCCAATCATTCTCTCGGCCTTAATGCTGCCAGACCACTCCGCCCTCCCAGCCAGTCCTGACAATTCAAGCCAACTGTGTTTCCTCTTTGTGGGGAGGGGGCAGCACAGAGTGCACTAAATGGTTGCGAGCCTGTTCCTGGGGCCAGAGTCCCAGGCTAGAGCTTCTGCACCACCTTCTACGACCTGTGACAGCTCGGGCAAGTAACCTAGCCTCTGGTCCCAGTTCATTCACCTGTAAAAATGGGATCAAAAAGCTGTTCTATCAGAGAATTGTGGGGATTTAGTTGTAAGGCTTTAGAGCATTGAGAGCAATGGCTGGCACAGAGGACGTATCGACTGTTCTACTTGTTGGCATTGTTGTTGTTACTATTATTGGTGATGGGAGCCCCCCCTGCACCCAGCTCAAAATACCACCCCTTTCAACACATTTAACCCCTGGTGATACCCATTGCCTTGGGTTTCCAAGGTGGCTCAGCAGTAAAGAATCCACCTGCCAGTGCAGGAGAAATAAGAGACATGTGTCTGATCCCAGGGTCAGGAAGATCCCCTGGAGGAGGAAACGGCAACCCACTCCGGTATTCCTGCCTGGAGAACTCCATGGACAGAGGAGCCTGGTGGGCTACAGTCGATGGGGTCGATGGGGTCGATGGGGTCGATGGGGTCGCAAAGAGTCAGACACGACTGAGTGACTAAACACCAGCAACAATATCCATTGCCTTCCCCCCACGCCATTCACTGGGGGTGCTGGAGGGCAGTGCAGGCCCTGGCACATGGAGGGGAGTCACTTAATTGAGCTGCAAGTGGACGAAGGCCATTCTATTGATTCTTGTCGATCAACACAAGGCCCGGTGCAGGGTGGGCATGTGGTAACTCTTCAGAGTGAGCTGAGGGCTGGCTCCTGGGGCTTGGTACACACGCGGTTGAGCCCCGGGTGGCAGGTTCAGGGAGCTGAGCAGCTCACAGTCACACACCACATGATGGTGCCGAGGGCTCCACCAGGGGCGACGGGCGTGGACACGTCTGTGCTGAGAGCCTGGTGCTGGGCCAGGCAGCGACCTCTACAGCAGCAGCCCCCAGCCTTTACGGCACCAGAGACTGGTTTCACGAGAGACAATTTTCCCATGGACTCGGGGATGGGAGATGGTTTTTGGGGGTGATGGTTTGGGGGGTGATTCAAGCACATTACATTTATCATGCACTTTATTTCTAGTATTATATTCATCAGCTTCACCTTAGATCATCAGGCGTTGGATCCCGGGGACTGGGGACCCTACCCTATGGGGTGGGCGTTAAGCTTTGGCAGCCAGACTGTGGCTTTGAGCTCAGGTTCTGCCTCTAACTAGTTGTGGGAGCTGGAGGGGGATGCTTAACCTGTCTGTGTCCAGGAGCTAGAGGGACTCACCTCCACGGTAAGGGGTACAAAGCCAAGGTCAAGAGTGACCACGTGCATTTTCTCGGAGGTACGGCACGGGGGGTGAGGGCTGTTGGAGTCTGAGCCCCGATCTCCTGTTAATTCCAGGGACTCCAGAGGGCCTTCTCTGATGCTGGATGAAGAGTGGCCGCGAGACTGGCCAGGGGCGGGGAAGCCAGAGGCTGCGCCCCTCCTCGGTGCCCCGAGGCTGTCGCTCTCACCAGCAGGAAGACCAAGACTGTCTGTCTCCCTCCTTGACAGAGAGAACCAGCGCCAGACAGTGTCCCGGGGTCTGGGGCCAAAGGCCAGCTGGTGTCTCCATTTGTCTCAGGACAGGCGGGGCACATCCCCAGGGCCTTCAGTCCTCCGTGCTAGGCGACTGGAGGCCGGCCTGCAGCCTTCCTGGGTGATTGACACATGCAATTTCTCTCCTTCTGTCTGGCTGAGGTGTGAAGGGAAAATTGGATGTTGTTGAATAATTGAAAATGAAAATCCCTCCAAATTGATTCCTATGAAAGCAGAATTGAGTTCCACAATTAGACGTCCTGCCTTTGCAGGGCGTCTGAGGCCTCTGTCTTCCCAGGCTGCGGGCTCAGATGTGACTTTGCATGTGATCCACGTGGAGCCCTGTGGCTTCAGGGGTCTTGAGGGCAACTATGCGGTAGACAAATACAGACCCCGAGCATCCCTAGATGGGAGCCCTGTGTCCTCCTGCCTCTAGTTCCTGGGCTCCTCAGGTTGGGCAACAGATTTATTTTCTCTTGCACTTGCCTGGGCCTCCCCGGTGACACCACCACATGCTCCAGCCTGGCTTATGTGCCCAAGGGTCTCAGACATGGACCTGGTCTGCCTGCTTCTCTCGCTAGCAGGCCAACCTCTTGCGTTTTACTCCTTTGCACCTCAGCATCATTACACTTTACAATCCACAGCCCGAGCATTTCTCTAAGAACTTCGACTCCTGGAATATACCTAGATGTTTACCTGGAATTTGTGGATGAAATTCAGGGGGTTCAAAAACTTGGATGGACAATATATATATATATATATTTTTAATTTGGTGCTTTTTTATTTTTGGTGGTAAGAACACATATCATGAAATTTAGCATTTTCACCAATCTGAAGTATACTATTCAGGGTTGTTAAGTATATGGTGTCGGGCAACCATCCCCACTGTTCCAGAATTTTTTCATCACTCCAAATGGAAATTCCATATCCATTAAGCAGTCTCTCCTCCCCCTAACACTTTTTAACATAAGCTTTATCAGAAATTTACTCTATCCCTTAATATGAATTTCAAAACAAACCTCAATAGTGCTAGTAATACCTGTGGTTTTATTGCTAATAGAAATTCCAGATTCTTTCATACTGTGTTACAGATATCTTGAAAGTCCCTTATGCTAGGAGTTGACAAAGTTTTTCTGTATAAAGTCAAAGAGTAAATGTTTTTGGTGTTACAGACCATGTAGTTGCTGTCTCATCTAGTCAACTATGCCTTGTAACATGAAAGCAGCCTTAGGATCGAAACAAATGGAGGTACCTGTATTTCAATAAAACTTTATCTATAAAAACAAGTTGTGGGCCAGGCTTGACCTGCGGATCATGGTTTGCTGACCCCTATTTTATGCTCATGTCTACTTTAGAGTTACTATACACCATCACTGGATATGGTTATCTAGTGTGTCAATTAAAAATCACAGGCATATTGTTCTCTTATAAATTTTTGATATCTGTATTTTAACATAATTTTTATGTTCTATGCAAATATTCGTGCATTGATAAATGCTATGTTGAGAAGTGATGCTTAGGTTTCATCTGATTTCTAAAGGAGTTCCTGACACAAATAGGCTAAATGCTTGATGAACTAATACTTTACAGTGTTTTGGAAAGTGGTCTTTTAGTTTCCTCTTGCATACCTCCAAGACAGAGTGCTCACTGCTTCCCTGGGAAGCCTATTTTGGGGGGCATCTCTGATTCTAACCATCCACCCCAAGAATCCCGTCTCTCTAGATCAGAAGTCAGCAAAATTTTCCTGTAAAGGGCCAGATAGTAACTATTTTGAGCTTTCAGTTCACACTGTTACCGACTTGACTACTCAACTTGTCTGTAGTGTGGTAGGAGTGTGGAAAAAATGGGTGTTCCAACGAAACTCTAGTTGTCAACTCCTGCTCAAGTTACAGTCCCAAGTCCTCTTGCTGTATTGGCCATCTTCCTCTGAACACAAACCAAAGTGTCAATGTCACTCTTTCTCCTTTCACCCATCATCCATCTATCTAAGCATCCATCCATCCATCTATCTTTCTATTTATCCATCTGTCCATTCACCTACCTATTGATCCATTCACCCATCTGCCCATGATGCATACATCCATCTGTTTATATGGGTGAGAGTCATTTGGCTCATATTTCATTAATTTATAATTACTAACCATGGTCCCTTGGACTGCAAGGAGATCCAACCAGTCCATTCTGAAGGACATCAACCCTGAGATTTCGTTGGAAGGAATGATGCTGAAGCTGAAACTCCAGTACTTTGGCCACCTCATGCAAAGAGTTGACTCATTGGAAAAGACTTTGATGCTGGGAGGGATTGGGGGCAGGAGGAGAAGGGGACGACTGAGGATGAGATGGCTGGATGGCATCACTGACTCGATGGACGTGAGTCTGAGTGAACTCCGAGAGATGGTGATGGACAGGGAGGCCTGGCATGCTGCCATTCATGGGGTCACATAGGGTCAGACATTGCTGAACGACTGAACTGAACTGAACTAAACTGAAGGCAGTTCTATTTCCAGTTTTTTAAGGAATCTCCACACTGTTCTCCATAGTGGCTGTGCTAGTTTGCATTCCCACCAACAGTGTAAGAGGGTTCCCTNAGGAGTTGGTGATGGACAGGGAGGCCTGGCATGCTGCGATTCATGGAGTCGCAAAGAGTCGGACACGACTCAGCGACTGAACTGAACTGAACTGAGAGTTGTAGCTCTCTATAACGGAAAGGCTTCAAACCATCCCAATTATAAGTGAACAATGACTATGTCATATTCAAAACCCAGACAGTAGCTTTATGAAACCCATTTGGAGATGTTTAAGGGTGCCCTGAGGTTTGGGCTCTTACCCATGTACTGCTTTTCTACCAGGATTATGTTGGTGACAGATGAGATAGAGTAAAACTTTCCCATCGATGTTAATTATATACAGTGGCAAGTTTCTTCTTTCACTGGTGGGTATTCATATAAAATTTTTACAAGATTCCATTAGAGGTCCTTCAGAGCTACTAAATAGCTAATAATGCAATTTACACACAGCTTTCTCCTAGTACCTTTTTTTTGTGACTCTGGAGCTGATTGCTGGCATTCTGTAATAGAGGCTTTGAACTCAATTTGCTGTTAAATCAAAGAGTTAGTCCCTTGGGGTATTATAAGGGCTATAATTTCAGTGAGGGCTGTCTTTCTGGCATGATGATTAGTCAAGACGTTTTCTCTAGCCTCCATATTATCTCCTTTTGTTTGAGCCCCTACTTTTATAATAGCCACTTCCTCAGGAAGCATTAGAGCATTTACAGATTCTATAAATTGCTAACCATTCTTAAATGACATTCCTGCTGAGGTCAAGAATAGTTCCGTGTTTCCAAAGCATTTCAGAACCCAAAAGCATGTCTACTGCCAATGAATATATTAACCTTCTTATCTGTAGCTAACTGAAACTTCTAGTGTGCTCATAGAGTTCTGCCATCTGGGAAGATTTGCCTCTGGCAAAGGATCAGTCTAAGGATGAAGTGTTATTCATTAGGTAGGAAGTAAGTGAGGGGCTAATCTTAACTCACAAAAGTCCTGTTCATGTTTAGAGCCCAGGGAAGTTGTTCACTTTCCAAGTACTTGGTTAGTGTTAAATTGGCATGGCAATCAGAGGAAAGTTGGGAACGCATTGCTAGCGATAGTCAGTAAAACTCACGAATTCTTTTAATTATCTCTTTGTTACTGATACATGAAACTTTTTAAGAGATTTAGTTCCTTGAGATAAATCCTGTACTGGGTAATGAGTTTAGACCAAATTGTAACTTCTCTTTGGAAATTCTGTCCTCTTTGTGAGTCGAAAAGTAAATGGATAGAAGGAATTTTAGAGCTCACTCTGTCTTTCAGTTCAGTTCAGTTCAGTTCAGTTGCTCAGTCGTGTCCGACTCTTCACGACCCCATGAATCGCAGCACGCCAGGCCTCCCTGTCCGTCACCATCTCCCGGAGTTCACTCAGACTCACGTCCATCGAGTCGGTGATGCCATCCAGCCATCTCATCCTCTGTCGTCCCCTNCCACTCCAGTATTCTTGCCTGGAGAATCCCAGGGATGGGGGAGTCTGGTGGGCTGCCGTCTGTGGGGTCAGACAGAGTTGGACACGACTGAAGTGACTTATCAGTAGCAGCAGCATAGTAGTATATATTAGCTTTCTCCATCAGAGGGCAGACAGACTGAAAACACAATTACAGAAAACTAACCAATCTGATCACATGGACCACAGCCTTGTCTAATTCAATGAAACTATGAACCATGCTGTGTAGGGCCACCCAAGATGGATGAATCATGGTGGAGAAGACTGAGAAAATGTGGTCCACTGGTTCTCTTGCCTTGAGAAGCCCATGAACAGTATGAAAGGGCAAAAAGATAGGACACTGAAAGATGAACTCCCTAGTTTAGTAGGTGCCCAATATGCTACTGGAGTCAGTGGAGATTTAACTCCAGAAAGAATGAAGGGATGGAGCCAAAGCAAAAACAATACCCAGTTGTGGTTGTGACTGGTGATGGAAGCAAGGTCTGATGCTATAAAGAGCAATATTGCATAGGAACCTAGAATGTCAGGTCCACGAATCAAGGCAAATTGGAAGTGGTCAAACAGGAGATGGCAAGAGTGAACGTCAACATTCTAGGAATCAGCAAACTAAAATGGACTGGAATGGGTGAATTTAACTCAGATGACCATTATATCTACTACTGTGGGCAGGAATTCCTTAGAAGAAATGGAGTAGCCTTCATAGTCAGTTGCCAAGTCATGTTCAACTCTTCGCAACCCCATGGACTGCAGCACACCAGGCTTCCCTGTCCCGCACCATATCCTGGAGTTTGCCCAAGTTCATGTCCATTGCATTGGCGATGCCATCCAACCATCTCATCCTCTGTCACTCCCTTCTCCTCCTGCCTTCCATCTTTACCAGCATCAGGGTCTTTTCCAATGAGTCAGCTCTTCACATCATGTGGTCAAATTATTAGAACTTCAGCTTCATTATCAGTCCTTCCAATGAATATTCAGGGTTGATTTCCTTTAAGAATGAATTGTTTGATCTCCTTGCTGTCCAAGAGACAATGAGGAGTCTTCTTCAGCACCATAGTTCAAAAACAAGGCCCCGGTAATAACTATGGTGCCTTATGACATGGATTGACTGATTTCTAAGCATTGTATCCAGCACTTTGCACATAGATGGTTCCGCTTAACCATCCCACATGCTATATAAAGTAGGTACCATGACACTGCCCATCCCAGTTAGTAGATGAAGAGGTGGGAGCATGAGGAGGTGAGGTCATGTGCCCAGATTCACCAGCTGAGAAGCAGCAGAGCCAGGATTTGAAGCCCCAGAGCTGGACTGAGAGGCTGTCCTCTTCACTGCAGCATGATGTTTCTGTGCAGGGACTTTCAGACCCTGAATAAGCCACCTGTCTCTCCAGGGCATCCTTTTCCAGACAGGAGGGAGGCTCTGAGTGAATGGTTTCCTCACCTTACCCCCCTAAGCCCCAACAGGTTGTCAGACGTAGCAAGTAAATATGGGTGATGCCCAGTTATCTGCAAATAGCAGAGAAACAACAAATGTTCATCAAGCAAAAGCATGCCCCGTACAGTATGTGGGCCATACTGGTGGTGTCGTTCAGTTGCCAAGCCACGTCCAACTCTTCTCAACCCCATGGGCTGCAACATGCCAGGCCTCCCTGTCCCTCACCATCTCCTGGAGTCTGCCCATGTTCATATCCATTGAATCAGTGATGCCAACCAACCATCTCATCCTCTGTCGTCCCCTTCTCCTTCTGCCCTCAATCTTTCCCAGCATCAGGGTCTTTTCCAATGAATCAGCTGTTTGAATCAGGTGGCCAAAGTATTGGAGCCATATGTACATGATTGAAAAACCTATGTTCATTGTTTATCTGAAGTTCGACTGTAAGTCGAATGTAACTGGCTGTCCTATATGTTAGGACTCTCTGGGTTCAGTCCCTAGGTTGGGAAGTTCCCCTGGAGGAGGAAATGGCAACCCACTTCAGGAATCTTGCCTGGAGAATCCCATGGACAGAGGAACCAGGTGGTCTACAGTCCATGGGGCCACAAGGAGTTGGACATGACTGAGCCCACACCCACTACTCCCATAGCCTCAGGGACCCCTGCCTCCACCAGCCAAGCCTGGTGCAGCCCAGTCATCATGATTTCAGCCAGAATCAAGAGCTTCCTTCTACGAACAGACACAGAGAAGCAGCCACAGACGTTGTCTGCTTTAAAATATGCTGCTGCACCCTCTAGGCCACCCCTACTCCAAGTCCAGAGCCCCTGGTGTGATTTGAAATAAAACACCGCCACATCTTTTTTCTGGGAAAAGACCTTCCTCCTCCTCTATTCCTGTAGGTTGGGAGATGAAAAATCTCTTCTCTGACCCATGGACTTCGCATGTCAGGTTCCTGGAGAGATTTCTCTGGAGAGGAAAGGGAGAGGGAGCCACAGAAATCAAGTTCAGACTTGTAAGAGGGAGTCGCGTTGAAAAGGCGCCCCGAACATGTGAAATGCAGCTGTTCCCGGCGCCGAGAGAATGGCGATGATTTTCCTGGCGAGACACGGAGACCATCATATGAGGAGCAGTTAAGCAATAATTTAACACTGCTGTTCTGCTACGAGCTGATGCGAGCTTCTTCTGGCAGGAGGGTTTGTGGGGAACTTGTTTTCTCGGTGGGAAATCACAAAACCTTTCCATTTGACTTTCACTTAAATCCCTGAATGTTTGGTTGTAGGTGTGGCTTCATTCATTCATTTACAAACACGTTGTAAGCACCTCCTACATGCTAGGCACTGATTGATTTCTCTTCCTCAATGTTTGTTCCAGGTATCCATTCCTTTTTTATTCATTATGAATAAACATGAAGGTATTTGTTAGTTTATTACAGAAACATTTTCCAAACCAGGTGCATGCCTGGTGCTGTGCTAGAGATACAGGAGTTAATGGGGCCCATGCTTTTCCTTCAAAGAACTGATTGTCTGATGGGGGAAGTGGACATCTACATGGGTCAAGGAAATATAGAGGGTCAGCCTGATAATTAAGAACACGGTATGTGCATGCGTGCTCAGTCATGTTTGACTGTTTGTGACCCCATGGACTGCAGCCTGCCAGGCTCCTCTGTTCCAGGCAGGAATGCCTGGAGTGGGCAGCCATTCCCTTCCCCAGGGGATCTTCCCAACCCAGGATCAAACTCTTGTCTCCTGCCTCTCCTACACTGGCAGGTGGATTCTTTACCAGTGACCCATGGTGGGATTCCATTTACTGAGCATCTGCTATACACCAGTCATTTTATCCACATTGCCACTTATAACACGTCATACCCAAGCCTTTCCTTGAAGCAGGGTAGCCATTAACATCCCTGTTCTGTGGATAAGAAAAGAGAGGTTCTGAGAGGTCGAGTACCTTGCCCCAAGCTATAAGTACCAGAACTAAGATTCAAACCCCAGTCAGAGCCCAAGCATCCACTCTGCTGTGTTGCCCTCAGGCACAAGCAGGAGAGAATAATGCAACAGGAGAAACTGAAGCAACTGGCAGACTCTGATGGGGGCATCTGCCCTGGGTTCTGGAGGCTGAATTTAAGAATTTTGCTGTCAGAGAAGATCAGGAGAGCTTTCCTAGGGAGGCAAACAGAACATCTTGAAAGAATGAGGCATTTGGGCACTGAGGGAAGTAAAGGAGAGGCTTTGGAGGGTAAAGTGTGAGAACCCAATTTCTGGGCTGCCCAGCTAATCTCAAATTGGTCTGTTCCGCTGCAACAGACAGCTGAGAGTCTGAGGCTCTTCCTGGGATGTGTGTGTGCACGCTCAGTCCCTCAGTTGTGTCCAGCCCTTTGCCACTCCATGGACTGTAGCCCACCAGGCTCCTCCGTCCATGGAATTCTCCTAGGATGAGGGCTCAGCACTTCAGAGAGCCAGCTATCACCCACCCGGAAGCGGGAAGTGCACACAAAGGTCAGTCACCACCCGTGTGAAAATTTCATCCACCCGACTCTGAAATCTCAGACGTGAAACCTCCACCCACACATCAGGGCAGAACTGCCAGTAAGCACTGATGTGTGCTGCATTTTAAAGTCTGGGTGAGGTGGCTGATTATAGATGCTGTTCTCAGAGCCCTGGAATAAAGTTTCTCATCCCACAAGAGCCCAGGCTGGTTCCCAAAGTAATTGGCATTGCATTATTGATAAAGGTGTTGAGCCATGCACGCACCAAGGAATCCGTCTTCTTCTCTGGCATCCGATTACTCCCTGCGGCTCCCCCGTTCACCTTGGGCTCGCGTGCAGCTCCAGAGGCACAGATTCCTTCACTCATCGGCAACTTCACGACGTGTGCTGTGTCCAAGGGAGAAAGAAAGGGGAGGGAGGAGGAGTGAGCAGTGTGTCAGTGTTGAAATATTTGTCCTGAATATATGTATATTTTTTAAAAAAAGGGGGACTTCTGTCCTCTTGTCCTTTCTCTGCCATCTTAGAAATTTGATTAGTCGTTATTAAATATTTTGAAGTGGAGGAAAAAGAGGGAGAAGTTTCCAAGGGCAAGCCACAACTTTGATCTTGACAGAGCCGTCATTGTCAGGAGCCGGCACAAAGGCGCCTTGCATTAGGCTGGCGTTAACACGTTGAGATGCTGGTAATTAGGGCCTTGTAATGACCCGTTCCAGAAAGAAACAGCTTTATTCCTTATTTGCCATTAAAGAACAACCAAGAGTTTATTTGCAGAGAATTGGGTTTAATTCAATTAGCAGGAATTGTGAGGCATTCACAGCACAAGGTATATTAGCCTGGCACTTGGTTTGTAATGACACCCAGAAAGCATTTAGGGAAAGAAAAGCTAATTATCCAAGATTCTTCATTTATTTATTTTTTTTCTTCTTCTTTTCAATAACATGGAGGGTTTAGTCCAAATTTCAGAGGCCTGTATTCCCAAATCCCTTAAGCTTTAATTAATGATTAACAGAGCAGCAGGATATGGAGAGGGACAAGAAAGCTTTGCCGTGGAGTCACAGAGCCAAAGGGGATTATTAACAACCCCCACCCTGAGAGAGCACTTCACAGTTTACAGAGCGTTTCCACCACCATCATCTGCTTTGAATATTCATTTCCTTGTCTCTCTGAGCCAGTTCCCCGGTTCTGAGTGTCTTTTTCACCCGGCCCGTCTTGACTTTCAGATCTCGTCTCCTGTGTCTGAGTAAGTCCACGGCCAGCCTGGCCGTTCGCTTTAGGAGACGCACACGGGAAGCTGGGGAGCGGCTCTGACCTCCACCTTCCTCCAGGTCTGTGGCCTTGGGCAGTTGCTGAACTCCTTTAGACTTCAGTTCGCTTTTCTTTCTCACCCCCATGTGTATCTCTGCTGTCCAATATGGTGACTAGGTACACCTGTGGCTAGTTGCACATAAGGAATTAAAATTAAGTAAAAGCCCTTTGGTTGCACGAGGCACAGGCCAGGCGTTGGGCGGCCCGTCGCAGGTGTTAGCTGTCTTGGGCAGCTCAGGTATGGCGCGTCTCCATCTTCCCTGAGCGTTCTTGCGGCTGGTCAGGGCTGGGAGGCAGCTCTCGTCTTTTGAGGGTGGTATGGGGAGCATTTAGTGAGAAAATGCTGAGCGAGCATGTAGCTTAGGACAGATGCTCACCAACAGCATCTGTGATGAGGCGGAGGGGTGGGAGGAGAGGATGACTCCCACAAAGCCCCTCCTACCCTCATGGTTTTCTTTAGAGGGGAGGGGAGTGTAGTTGATTTACAACATTGTGTTAGTTCCAGGTGTACCTTCCTGTGCTTGATAGGATGCAAAGGACGATGGAGGAAGCATTATGGAAGGGAGAGCAGCTTCCACTCAGTGTAGTTGCGGCTCTCTCATCTCTGAGTCTCGGGGTTGTAATTTCACAAGTTGGTGCTGACCATCTCCCGTATTCCTCACAGTAGCCCAGTGAGGGAGCTTTTCTGTCCCCCACCGACAGGTGAGTGGAGTAGCAGGGGCTCAGGCAGGAGACACGGGACATCTGAAATGCTGGACCAGAGGGTGTCAGAGCTGGCGCCCCCATCCTAGGACCCGCAGGACCCAGGACCCATTTTCTCTCCCACCTCCATCGGTAGACTTCCAGCTCGTTCTTGCTGAGATACAAGTGACCGCAATGTGCAAGGCGAGGGGAGCGAGAAACTCGGGTAAGAACCCTTGGGTCTCTGCTCCCTCTTTAGGAAGAAGAGGGCAGGGTTGGTTGGTGTCTGCTGGGGTCAGAACTAAGGTCATGCTCCGAGTGTGGCTTCCTGCGTGCCAGGGGTCCCTGACTTCAGGGCTGACGTGGATCTGGGGGAACGGTGGTGACGAGGTCACCAGGCGGTTGATCCAAACGGGAGTCGGGACCCCTAGAGTCCCTGTAGGGATCTCACCAGCTTTGGGACAGGTC
Source organism: Neotragus pygmaeus (assembly GCA_006410875.1). NCBI lineage: Eukaryota > Metazoa > Chordata > Mammalia > Artiodactyla > Bovidae > Neotragus > Neotragus pygmaeus. Next base: position 1,044,911 of record SJYV01019187.1, read on the forward strand.
TGTGCACAGTGTCTCTCACTCGGCCAGTTCACCAATCCCCATCCGCTTTCCACCAACATCCTTGTCTTTGTCTGCATTTCTAGAAGCAGCACCCCCACCTCGGGTCAGACCTGGAGTGCTAGTGGCCTGTTTGGGGACTGGTCCCAGAAAGCAGGTGGAGAGGGGAAAGGGATGGGGTGGTGAGGAGGCCAGTGGGGATGCCCGAAGGGGCAGGTCCCGCGTATGCACGGGGCGCTCAGCCGGGACCACAGGCTCCTCCAGGCGCCGTGTCTGAGCCATCCACCTGGGCGCACGTGGAGTGGAGGGGTGCTTCCGGGACCTCAGCGCCGGCACCCCTTCCAGCCTGCCGGGTGCACGAGGAAGCCTGCTCCCAGGGTCAGGGGAGCCGCCATGTTCTGCATTAGGTACGGAGGCCTTGACTCGGCAACGGCGAGGGGGGTGTGAGGGAGGCGCCCTGGAACAGCCACCACCAATCCCGCCTGGAAGGCTGTCGTGGGGTGCAGGCGAGCCCCCGGTCCTGGGTCCTGGCTGCTCCAGGAGGCTTCTCCCTTCTCATTCGCACCACTCTGCCGCTCACTCCCGGCCCGAGCAGCATGTGTTCTGATGAGTTTTTATGGTCGTCTCCCCGATGCACAGCTCCTCCTGGAGCTCTTGTGTGATCCTGGGCCGAGCCCTCGCCCTGCCCGCGGCTTCGGAGCTTGGAGCTGCTCCGTCATTAGATCCTGAGAAGTTAACACTGAGACTGCTCCCCCGAAAGCCTCTCCGGCTACTCCCTGTGTGGCCCGGCAGGGTCCTACTCCCAGCTCAAGCGGAATGTGACGTGTCCGATTTGTTCGCCTCTGCACGTCATCGGCTCACAGATGTCTGTCCTTTGGCTTGTTTCATTTTCTAATTAATTTCAGATTAAGTTTGGAAACACCTTCTGTCTCCACCAGGTCCCGCCACCCCAGGCAATCTTGTTTACCCTGAACCCCGGGCTGGGGATCCCAGGCTTGCTTTCTGTGGCTTCGCCGTCCCAGTGGCTAAGAGGCTGGGGGCTATCAGTTAACTGGTTAAAGTGGTCTTATCCTCTCATCCGGATGAGAGAGGATGGTGCTCGGATAAGCAGGTGGGATGGAGAAGAAGCGAACTTCTCTGAGCCTTTCTCAGGAGGGGACGGGCGGAGTGGAAGTGAGGGAAGTCAGCGCTGGAGACCGCCTGCTGGAGAGATGGCGCCAACAGCGTGCTGTGTATTAGGAACACGTGGGTGCATGTGCGTGCTTGCGGCCTTTGAATCAGTAACAGCCTTCTTTGGAGTTACTTAGAGAAAGGAGGGAGAATAAATGAACAGAAATACCGACTTCCAGTAGCCTGGGTACTATGCACTGTGCTTCTGTAAAGAAGTAGCAGCAGAAGTAATAAAAACAAGGGTAACTGCGTGATGACGCCAGACAGCACTCGTTGCCTCTTCACTCTCCACCAACACCGGTTGTAACTCCTTTATGCATGCTACCAATTTACTCCTTAAAAAAACAAACAAACAAACAAAAAAACCGACGTGGTCCCCATTTAACAGAGGAGGAACCTGAGGCCCAGAGAGGTTAAGGGACTTGCCCCAGCCCACACAGGGAGTCAGGGGCAGGGCTGAGACTGAACTGGGTTAGGAGACTGCAATGCCTGACCTCTTATCTTCCTTTAATTCTTATTATTAATATTTTTCACTGCACCACGCAGCATGCAGGATCTTAGTTCCCCAACCAGGGATTGAACCTCTACCTCCTGTGATGGAAGGACAGAGTCTTAGCCACTGGACCAGCTGGACGCCCCTGACGTCTCATCTCTTTCACCTCCCAAGGGCCTTAGACCAGGTGTGAGTTCGGATCTGTGTCCCCAGGCAGGGAGACAGCTCAGGAGGAGGGTGAGGAAAGTTGAGTTTTCAGAGGCTGGGTCAGCAGGTGTGCAGCCCAGCTGGAGAATCACACCGGGGGCGGCGTCCTGCACTGGTCTCCTCCAGCAGTCTCCTGCCTGAGGCCCCAGCTTCCCCATGCAGGGTGCACTCCAGCCACTCCCCCGTTCCCGGGCCTTCTGCATTCTTCTTTTCTGCACCCTTCACTTGTGTGCATAGCCTCAGAAATCACCCCAATACTCAACGGTCGTCTGGGAATCTATTATGATAGTCACTCTCCTATAGTTATCCTCATGATTCTAAAGTATGTGCCCCACCAGGCAAGAGGGGGAACCATGTCCATTCGGCTCAGTGCTACAGATCATTGCCTAACCCAGGACGGGCTGCTCCTCTCCGGCTCATGGTGGGAGCTCTGCCTTTCACCTCCAAACACAGGGGCCCTCCCAACATTCTACCTACAGACCTCTACCCAAGGCTGCCCCTCCTGCCCCAGCACCTCCTTCCTTGGTTTCCTCCTGTGTGTTTTCTAAGGCATTTTTGACTCTGCCAGGGGTGCCCTGAAACTTGCCAGCCCTGCCAAAAAATAAAAGATGAAATACTCAGGGGTCACCAGGCAGGACAAGGTAATAAAAACATATGGGCAAAAACGGGCCCAGCCCAACTGAAACAATCATCAAATTTCTCCTCCAATTCGAGATTGCAGTGAGTGAGGGCAAAGATGGTGGTGGCGGAACATAAATTATGTCATCTCTGTGTGATCAGAGGTTCCCAGCATTCCTTCATGCTGTCCTTTTCATTTGGGCTCCGTAAATACTGTGTCCTATTAAAAGGAATCAGTGAACCTGTGCCTTCAAAGGTGACAGTGAAACCAGAAGCTTGGCATCCTGTGCGTGGATATTTTAAAGGAACTGTCCATGTCTGGGGGCGTACCTGATGGCTCAGTGGTAAGGAACCTGCCTGCCAATGCAGGAGACGCAGGTTCGATCCCTTCTCCTAAAGAAAGAAATGGCAACCCACTCCAGTATTCTTGCCTGGGAAGTCCCATGGACAGAAGAGCCTGGCAGACTACAGTCCATGGGGTTGCAAAAGAGTTGAACATGATTTAGCAACTCAACAACTCTGTGGCTGGGTAGATGGGTGAGAGAAGGAAGCAGGGTGTCTTGCCCCAGTGTGGAGACTTTCTGAAGACTTCAACCATCATGTCTGGAGGGCTAGGACTCTGAACTCGGACCCAGTTGAAGTCAGAATTCCCTCTGCCACTTATCACCCATACCACTTGGAGCTAATTACTTCACCTTAGTCCAACTATTTTTAATATTGGGGACAATAAGAATCTGCATCTTAGAACTGTGATGAGGATTGAGATGATCTTTAAATACACTGAGGGCAGAGTTTTGCTTTTGCAGCCTACAGGATAATCCTTGGTAAATGCTAACTTATTATTAATAATAATATTGAATAAAAGCTTGCTGACCTTCCAAACACATCAGCCTTCAAACCTTTGCCCAAATTGTCCCGACCACCCGGAATGCCCTTCCTCCAGGCCTTAGGTCGTATTTTCTAGAGGCAGAACTGACATGTGATTCTTGTGCGAATGAGTGTTGAAAGCAGCATGCTTGGAGCAGGAACCTGGCGAGAAGTAAAGGCAGCAGGATGAGATGCTCGGTAAAGACGGAGTTTGGCTGAAGTCAAGCCTCAGCCTGGTCCCACAGGGAGCCCTGGGGTGTGAGGAGCACCACGGAATTTCACACCTTGCTGTTGTCATTCAGTTGCTAAGTTGTGTCCACCTCTTCGCAACCCCATGAACTGCAGCACACCAGGCTTCCCTGTCCTTCACTGTCTCCTGGAGTTTGCTCAAACTCATGTCCATTGAGTCAGTGATGCTATCCAACCATCTCACCCTCTGTCGCCCCCTTCTCCTCCTGCCCTCAGTCTTTCCCAGCATAAGGGTCTTTTCCAGTGAGTTGGCTCTTCACATCAAGTGGCCAAAGTGTTGGAGCTTCGGGTTCAGCATCAGTCCTTCCATTGAATATTCAGGGTTGATTTCCTTTAGGGTGGACTGGTTTGGTCTCCTTGCTGTCCAAGGGACTCTCAAGGGTCTTTTCCAGCATGTCTTTTCCAGTCTCTTCCAGTTCAAAAGCATCAGTTCTACAGCACTCAGCTATCTTTAGGATCCAGCTCTCACATCTGTACATGACCACTGAAAAAAACTCTAGCTTTGACTATACGGACCCTTGTCAGCACACCTTGGAGCAAGCAAAATGTATGTTTATACCACTGTATCAGGTGGTCATGGCTTGCATGCCACCTCTGGGGCAGGGCTTCGCCTCTCCTGGCATCTCTGGATAAAGTTTGATTCTCCAGAGAAGGTGGCCACCAACACTCACAGCAGTGTGGAGACTGCCACACTGACTGATGAGAGGACTCTGGGTTGGGTACCGCCTTTTCCTTCTCAGAGTGCACTGACCTAGCTCTGTGCCGCCGCCTCCTTCTGTGGCCCTTCCTTCTCTTCCTAATGCTCTGAACTTTTTCTCTCTGGATCCACAAGGCTTTTCACAGGCACTTCCTGTAATGGGATTATATGCTTACCTATCAGGCCTGCCCTAGTGAGACAGTCTGCAGATGTTAGATTCGCCTCTTATATGGAGCGAGAAGGCAGCGATGAGGTGGTATGAACTGAATGGGGGCAACACAGGGAAAGAGCATGTCCCGTGGTGAGAGACAGAGCCGAAAACTCACCACTTCAGCCCCAGGTTGGGTTTTGTGTCCTGGGCCACTCTGACCTCCCAGCCTGGGAATGGCTGGGGGATTATAGAAAGTCAGGGAATTGCACACTTAAACTTCCCAAAAGGTGGATGACAGGATGAAAACCTGGGGAGTGTGCTAGACCCCTGGGCTGGGGTATGGCCGGCCCTTCCCCTTCCTTGCCTGGGTCTGGCAGGCAGTGTCTCATTTCAGCCTGAGTCAGACCCCAAGCCTGATCAGCTCATAGAATCATTTACCACCCAGCTGTACCTGGCAANTATCCAACCATCTCACCCTCTGTCGCCCCCTTCTCCTCCTGCCCTCAGTCTTTCCCAGCATAAGGGTCTTTTCCAGTGAGTTGGCTCTTCACATCAAGTGGCCAAAGTGTTGGAGCTTCGGGTTCAGCATCAGTCCTTCCATTGAATATTCAGGGTTGATTTCCTTTAGGGTGGACTGGTTTGGTCTCCTTGCTGTCCAAGGGACTCTCAAGGGTCTTTTCCAGCATGTCTTTTCCAGTCTCTTCCAGTTCAAAAGCATCAGTTCTACAGCACTCAGCTATCTTTAGGATCCAGCTCTCACATCTGTACATGACCACTGAAAAAAACTCTAGCTTTGACTATACGGACCCTTGTCAGCACACCTTGGAGCAAGCAAAATGTATGTTTATACCACTGTATCAGGTGGTCATGGCTTGCATGCCACCTCTGGGGCAGGGCTTCGCCTCTCCTGGCATCTCTGGATAAAGTTTGATTCTCCAGAGAAGGTGGCCACCAACACTCACAGCAGTGTGGAGACTGCCACACTGACTGATGAGAGGACTCTGGGTTGGGTACCGCCTTTTCCTTCTCAGAGTGCACTGACCTAGCTCTGTGCCGCCGCCTCCTTCTGTGGCCCTTCCTTCTCTTCCTAATGCTCTGAACTTTTTCTCTCTGGATCCACAAGGCTTTTCACAGGCACTTCCTGTAATGGGATTATATGCTTACCTATCAGGCCTGCCCTAGTGAGACAGTCTGCAGATGTTAGATTCGCCTCTTATATGGAGCGAGAAGGCAGCGATGAGGTGGTATGAACTGAATGGGGGCAACACAGGGAAAGAGCATGTCCCGTGGTGAGAGACAGAGCCGAAAACTCACCACTTCAGCCCCAGGTTGGGTTTTGTGTCCTGGGCCACTCTGACCTCCCAGCCTGGGAATGGCTGGGGGATTATAGAAAGTCAGGGAATTGCACACTTAAACTTCCCAAAAGGTGGATGACAGGATGAAAACCTGGGGAGTGTGCTAGACCCCTGGGCTGGGGTATGGCCGGCCCTTCCCCTTCCTTGCCTGGGTCTGGCAGGCAGTGTCTCATTTCAGCCTGAGTCAGACCCCAAGCCTGATCAGCTCATAGAATCATTTACCACCCAGCTGTACCTGGCAACACAGAGCCTGTCTGGCAGTTTCCCTCGATGATGGCATCCTTGATCGTAGCAACGAAGTACCCTCTTTGGGGGATGGTGGAGGTGGTTTGAATGAGCCCTCAGAAGAGGGAGCCCAGCAGTCTGGGATTAGTCCAGCTCAGTAGAGAGCAAAGATGCCAAGTCCCGGGGGTCGGGCAGCAGAGAGTCAGGATGGCGTCTGGCTGAGGCTGCTGACCTTGATGCTGACCAGCTGTGTTCCTAGGATACACTCTCTTGGCCTTTGTTTCTGTGTCTTTAAAATGGGGATAAATCTATTCTCTATGTCTGTTTCTCCAGACATGGGGAGAGAGGAGAAGGAGAGATGTATAAAAAACAAACAAAGAGAAATGGGGATTATAATGGTGTTCCATGTGAGGATGATTAGCATTTGATGAGTTTCCATGGGGTTTCCTGCCTCTGACACTAGTACCATTTGGGGCCAGATAATTCTTAGTTGTGGGGATCTGTCCTGTGCATTGTAGGGGGTTCAGCAGCATCTCTGCTTTTACTCACTAGATGACAATAACTACCCCCACCCCCTGCCCAGTGTGACAACCAAAACATCTCCAGACATGGTCACCTGTCCCCTGGGGAGAAATTAGCCCTGGTTGAGAACCACTGAGCTACTACAGGTAAGATCCTGAGCAAAGAGCTTGGCATATTATAAATATCCAAACAACAGACACAGAACAGATTTGTGACTGCCAAGGGGGAGGGGGTGGGGGTCGGGAAGGACTAAAGTTTGAGATTAGCACCTGCGAACTATTATATAGAGGATGCATAAACTACAAGGTTCTACTCTGTAGCATTGGGAACTGTATTCAATATTCTGTTAAAAAAAATAATGGAAAAGAAGAAACGTCAGTTCAGTCACTCAGTTGTGTCTGACTCTTTGCAACCCCATGGACTGCAGCATGCCAAGCTCCTCTGTCCTCCTCTATCTCCCAAAGCTTGCTCAAACTAATGTCCATTAAGTCAGTGATGCCATCCAACCATCTCATCCTATGTCATCCTCTTCTCCTCCTGCCTTCAATCTTTCCCAGCATCAGGGTCTTTTCAAATGATTCAGTTATTCACATCAGGTGGCCAAAGTATTGGAGTTTCAGCTTCAGCATCAGTCCTTTCAATGAACATTCAGGACTGATTTCCTTTAGGATTTACTGGTTTGATTAAGAGTCTTCTCCAACACCACAGTTCAAAAGCATCAGTTCTTCAGCACTCACCTTTCTTTATAGTCCAACTCTCATATCCATACATGACTACTGGAAAAACCATAACTTTGAATAAACAGACCTTTGTCGGCAAAATAATATCTCTGCGTTTTAATATGCTCTCTAGGTTGGTCATAGCTTTTCTTCCAAGGAGCAAGTATCTTTTAATTTCATGGCTATAGTCACCATCTGCAGTGATTTTGGAGCCCCCACCAAATACAGTCAGTCACTGTTTCCATTGTTTCCCCACCTATTTGCCATGAAATGATGGGACCGGATGCCATGATCTTTGTTTTCTGAATGTTGAGTTTTAAGCCAGCATTTTCATTCTGTTCTTTCACTTTCATCAAGAAATTCTTCAGTTCTTCACTTTGTGCCGTAAGGGTGGAGCCATCTGTATATCTGAGGTTATTGATATTTTTCCCCAAACATTAGCTGACAGCACCCGTATCATTGTTAATATTGTCATCATCATCACCAGTAGTGGTAGGATGTATTAGTTAGGAGAACACCAGCCCTTGTTAAAAAGCAACCCCCCGGTTACAGTCCTGTAGCACAAAAAAGTTTGTATTTTGCTTCCTTAGCCAGTACAGGTGTCTCTGGTGGCCTGCCAGCTCTCCATAAGTGAGCTCCAGGTTTCTTCCACCTGGCAGCATTCCCCTCCCCTCAGTCCCCAGGGGCTCCAGAAGCATCTAGAAATGCCTGGGAAATATTCAGAAATGCTTGGGAAAAGAGAGGCATACCTGCCTCATAAGCTGCTTGGCCTGGAAGTAACTTACATCACTCTTGGTCACATCCCATTGGTGTGAACTAGTCACATGGTACCATCTAGCTGCAAGGGAGCCTGGGAAATGTAGTCCCTGGCTGTACAGCCATTTCCCGGTGGCAATTACACATGAGGGAAGCAGGAGCATGGATCTTTGGATGATGATTGGTCGCCTCTACCATTCATGAGCAGGATACTCTGGTGGTCCTGGAAATCTGTGTGGTCCTTTTGTGTCGCCTCCTCGTCCTTGTGACCACAGTCTGCTGCTCCTGGGTCCAACAAAAGGGATCTGTTGGAATGGAGCTCTCAGAATCTGTACAAAGGCAGGAGAACCAGCTTGGAAAGAGGTCAAGAACCAGACTGGGCCTGAAGTTACTGGGAGGAGGAATATCCTCCTTTCAGGTCTGGTCCTGGCAGAGTCCTGCCATCCATGGGGGTAAATGCACCCCAGCCATTTGTGTCTGCCCTCATGTTGCTGACTCAACAGTTTGAGATCTTAAGAGACAGAGGGAACAGTGCTTGATGGTGTGTGCCACGCACTGGCCTGGGGAGGCTGAGAAGAGGCATCTGGCCTAGTGGTCCTCAATGCTGTCTGCTCCTCCGAGTCCCCCGGATGGCTTCGGTGGCTACCACTCTCCAGCGGCCCCCCAGATCAATGGACTTAGACCACCTGGTGCTGTCCTCAGCCATACCACCCTGAACACACCCAATCTCGCCTGATCTTGGAAGTTAGGCAGGGTTGGGCCTGGTTAGTATTGGATGGGAGAACACCCAGGGCTACGTCCTGGACAGCTGCCTTTCGTCAGGCTCCCTTTGTCCCTGAAGTGCAGCCAGCATGAAGAAAGGGCTCTCTGCCCTTTCAGTCTGAAGTGGGAAACTGACCCCCTCAATTCACCTCCACCCTGAGATCATGCAGGATGGGGGAGAGGTGGTTTCTTGGAATAGAGATGTTTTTAAGAAAAGAGGTGAATTGCTGGGCAACCCTGAATGACAGTTGTACACACCCCAGCTTATAAATCGTGCTCTGCCTCCCTTTCCCCAGCATGAGAACACCCCAGGTCAGGGTATATCCCCTACTCTTCACCCCCTTCTTGTCCAGGCATTAAGCCCCATTTCCTCTCCCAGCTGGATACACATTTTCAAAGAGGACAAGTGTTATGGTGGCTTTCTAACCTAAAGGAAAGCATCTCTAGTGATGGAATTCTAGGTACTGGAAGAAACGAGGTAGTGGGGGCTGCTGGGAGGTGGGCGGTGTGTGTCCTGGGATGTTTCCTTAGCAATTCAAATCTTACAATAAGGGCTTTGGAAGGAAGGGCTGTGATAGCTAGGGCACCTCCTGTCCATCTGGGGCTGATAGTGAAGGAGGGGAGGGAAAGGAATGTATACTCAGCTCAACCTGAGTGCACATTCCCAGCCTGACTTTTAAACTGCCATGTTGTCTGGAAAAGTTTCTTATCTAGGCTCTTAGTTCCTACAACATTGATTGGAAGATGATAATAGCACTTACCTAGCAGTCTTTGGGGGCTTCCCAGGTCGCTCAGACAGTAAAGAATCTGCCTGCCAAGCAGGGCACAATATCTGGGTTGGGAAGATCCCCTGGAGAAGGGAATGGCTACCCACTCCAGTATTCTTGCCTGGGAAATCTCATGGACAGAGGAGCCTTGCGGGCTGAAGTCCACGGGGTTGCAAGAGTCAGACATGGCTTTGTGACTGACCAACAACAAAGCAGGATTTGAGGATGGAATAAGGGAATGTGCACAAGTCTCAGCTCAGCACCTGAGGCACTGCACAAAACTCATCATGTCAGGTTTCCTGTCTGTTTTGTGCCATTTGAAGTCGCCAGTCAAGTCCAGTGTTGCTCTAGAACGACCACTCCTTGGGGAAGACATCATTAGGAAAATGGGAGAATATTTGAAAAGACTGGCAGGAACTAGACGGTGTCTAAAGAATAGCTTCCTGTACATTTGTTTACTAGAGAAAACTTGGAAAGTGCAGAAAAGAGAAGAAAATGAAATATCCACTTTTACTTCCCAAAGAAAAAACATCGTAAACATATTTCTTTGGCATTTCCTTCCCATGTCCCTTCTATTTATATTTTAACAGAATTGAGATCATGCGGTATATATGTCAGGCTGCCCGGCTGAACCCGTCTGCCAANCTCTAGGTTGTTACAGACATGGAAGCAACCTAGATGTCCATTGATAGATGAATGGATAAAATCAATGGAATACTACTTAGTCATAAAAAGGAACACATTTGAGTCAGTTTTAATGAGGTGGATGAACCTAGAGCCTGTCACACAGAGTGAAGTAAGTCAGAGGAAAACAATATATTTTTTAAATGTATATTTATTTGACCACTCTGAGTCTGAGTATAGGATGTGGGATGTAGTTCCCTGACCTGGTATTGAACCTGGTCCCCCTGCAGTGGGAGCACCAGGGAAGTCCTGGTCAGGGAAGTTTTAGAGCCTGCCCAGATTCAAGGGCTGGGAGCATAGACCCCATGTCTTCTCAGGAGAAGCACCAAAGAACGTGTGGCAGATTTCAATCACCACACGTGCCCCGAATGATATACCTAGAGTGGTGGTGGTGAGGGGAAGCCGATTTGGAACCCCGGACTCAACTCCACAGCTTTCCTCCAGCCCCAAATTGCTCTGGAACTCACACACACACAGCAGGGAGGTGCTGGAGACACCAGTGTGTACTAATCATGAGCCATCACGGAATCCACGGCGCTTGGGGACGAGTTTCCCTGTGCACAGCTTATAGAGAAATCAACTCTCTCGGGCCAGAGAAGTGGCCTTCTCAGAGCCCCCCTGCTTCGGAGTGGCAGGGACCTCATTTGTCTGATCCCACACTCTTTGTTCTGCTTCCCCACCCTCTGAAAACAGCACTTCAGGGTGTTCTGTTGACACCAGTGAAAACAACCCAGAGATTTAATCTATTCAGGGCCAAGTTGACCCATTTCGGGAACACATTCACAGCCTTTGGCAGGATGCTTTGGTCAAGGTGACTGGAAGACGTTTCCTGTCTTCCCAGAATAGATCATTTTGACCCCAAGTGAAGGCAGAAGAATGCTGAGCGCCTCTTACACTTGAGAGAGGGCCAGACACAATGGGTTCAAGGACCTCCCCGGGCTCCATGAGGGGATGAGCCAGCTCTGCTGTTACCAGTACTGACCGGAGAGAAGAGCAGAAGACTAGAGAGGTTTTGGGGTAGAGAGGAGAGTTATCAATGTCAACCTGAAGACCAGCTGAGCTCCAAAGGGATCCCCTGTAAACACTGGGACGCCAGCAAGAAGAGGAATCAGCCGGCTGGTGCAACTTCCTGTCCCCCCTTTCTGCTAGTTCGAGCAGGGGGAGGAGACATCAGGAGAGACAGAAGGAGGTTCAGCTTCAATCTCTGCTCTTGTGAAAGGACTTGTTAGTTTCCTGCAGGTCCAGAGGATACACAGAGAGCTAGGTTTGAGCCACGTGGCTGGTGCACCCCAGAGGACCAGCTTCAAGGTGAGGGGACCTCAGCCAATAGGAGTCTGTCTTATCTTCCAGAATTGATCACCAGACACTGGGGGAGGTCAACTGCAGGTGGGTTTTCTATCAAGGACCCATGGAGGGGGCCAGGCCCACCAGCCGTGTTCTGCACAACCATCTTCTCTCTGAGATAGAGCTCAACCAGATGTCCAAACCCCTTGCCATTGTAGGTGGATCTGTGACTGAGCTCTAGCCAATGGGATATAAGCTGAAATGATATACGGGGCTCCTGGGTCTGGTCCATAAAGACCACCTGCTCGAGTGCCTTCGTGTATCCTCTGCCATCTGGCTTTCTGGTCATGGTGACGTGAAGCCACATGTTAAAGATGGCAGGACCTCTTTCTGCCTGGGGCCCTGAATGATGCTGTGGAGGAGAGCTGGCCTCTAATACATTCTTCCACCTACAGTTGTTATGTGAGCAAGAGATGAATATCCTTGGAAGGAGAGCTATGACAGACATAGACAGCATATTGAAAAGTAGAGACATCACTTTGCTGACAAAGGTCTATCTAGTCAAAACTATGGTTTTTCCAGTAGTCATATACCAGATGTGAGAGTTGGACCATAAAGAAGGCTGAGCACCAAAGAATTGATGCTTCTGGATTGTGGTGCTCGAGAAGACTCTTGAGAGTCCGTTGGACAGCAAGGAGATCAAACCAGTCAATCCTAAAGGAAATCAACCCGGAACATTCATTGGAAGGACTCATGCTAAAGCTCCAATAATTTGGCCACCTGATGTGAAGAACTGACTCAGATTGAGGGCAGAAGGAGAACAGGGTGACAGAGGATGAAGATGGTCTTGTGGTATCATTGACTCAACAGACATGAGTTTGAGCAAACTCTGGGAGATAGTGAAGGACACTGAAGCCTGGTGTGCTGCAGTCCACGGGACCGAAAAGAGTTGGACATGACTGAGCGACTGAATGGCAACACATCTATTAATTTGTAGGAAATCTTGTATCTCCACTAGACGCTGCCTGGGTCTTGAGGGCAGTTTTGGAGTCTGACCTAGGTTCAAATACCATAGTCCCAGTCCTGACTGTGAGAAAGGAACTTAGCATCCCAACCTCAGTTTCCCCATATGAAAATCTGGCATAAGAACCAGCTCCTAGGGTTGAGGTGAGGACTGAAAGAATCACGTACATCAAGTTCCTGACACAAGTGAGGAGGAACCCCTTAATCTTTGTGATTTCAAACACAGGTAGGGGAAGGGAAATGATTAAAGGGATAGGAAGCCATCGGAACAAAGCTCTAAGGAGTGTCCTGCTGGGAGTTTCCTGCGCTCCCTCTGTGCCCTGTACTGGTCCACAGAATGGCCCACCTCAAACGGGGCTCTAATCATATCAGCCCCCCACTGGGAAGCCTCTGATGGTGGCTGCTACTGATGAGATAAAAGCCAAGTGCCTCAGCCTGGCACCTGCAGCCCTTAAAGAACCCTCCCTACCCAGCTGGCTCCCCCACTCTCTGTCTGCCCACCCTGCCACAGCAGATTACAGACAAGCCCCAAAGTCTGTGGGCACCATGTTCCTGGGTAACCCTGAGCTCCCTGTGTCGGAGGTGAATCTCACATGATATGACCATAAAATCGACACTGAATACAATATATAGAATTTTAGTTAATTTCAACATTTGCTTTCCATTGTTGCTATTGTTCAGTCGCTATGTCCAACTCTTTGCGACCCCAAGGACTGCAGCACGCGAGGCTTCCCTGTTCTTCACTATCTCCCAGAGTTGGCTCAAACTCATACACAGTAATGTCATCCAACCACCTCATCCTCTGTTGCCCCTTTCTACTCCTGCCCTCATCTTTCCCAGTATCAGGGTCTTTTCCAATGAACTGGTTCTGCACATCAAGTGGCCAAAGAATTGGAGCTTCAGCTTCAGCATCAGTCCCTTCCAGTGAATATTCAGGGTTGATTTCCTTTAGGATTTGATCTCCTTGCTGTCCAAGGGACTCTCAAGAGTCATCTCCAGCACCACAGTTTGAAAGCATCAATTCTTCAGCACTCAGCCTTCTTTATGGTCCAGCTCTCACATCCTTACATGACTACTGTAAAAGCCATAGCTTTGACTAGATGGACCATTGTCAACAAAATGATGTTTCTGCTGTTTTTTAATATGCTGTCTAGGTTTGTCATAGCTTGCTTTCCAAGAAGCAAGTGTCTTTTAATTTCATGGCTGCAGTCATCACCCACAGTGATTTTTGGAGCCCAAGAAAATAAAATCTGTCACTGCTTCCACTTTTTCCCCATCTATTTGCCATAAAGTGATGGAACCAGAGGCCATGATTTTAGGTTTTGGAATGTTGAGTTTTAAGCTAGCCTTTTCACTCTCTTTCACCCCCATCAAGAGGATTTCCAATATATTTATATAAAAGTAGAATTATAAGTCATAAATGAAATGAAGTTTATCTCCAATTGTCCACAAGCCCCACCACTCCCTACTGCATCAACGTATGACCCACCTTCTTCTCTGTGTTATCATATATATGAATGGGAAAGAGAGCTGTCTTTAGTTCTGCCTTCAATGAGGCAAGCCAACATTTCTGTAGATTCTATTATCAACCTTGAGGGAACAGTAAAACTTTGTTTTTTAAATCATATTTTAAATGTATGTTTAGCTTGGCAAATAATACACGATATATGATCAATGAAAAATTTTCACACAGTTCAGAAAAAATAGAAAGTTCTCCATGACTTTCCTCAAACCATCAAGCCCCAGTCACATTCCAAATTCCTCCTTGGAGGTAAAACATTAGTTGATTCGATGTGTATCCTCCTAGACATGTTTTTAGACATATATCTGTGTGTGTGTGATTGAAGAGGTGAGTATGGAAGGAGGAAGGATACCTGACCAGTCTTGGGTCCACTACCCCATCTGCTGACACTGGCTTGTGGTGAACAAAAATGCAGAGTTTATTGCAGGTGCCGAGCAAGGAGTCCTGGGGGGCTAGTGCTCAAAAGCACCCAGACTCCCTGTGGGGTTTCAGGGAGACGTGTTTGTTCATTGGCTGTGCTGAATCTTCACTGCTGGGAGGGCTTTCCTTTAGTTGCAGTGAGTGGGGGCTGCTCTTTGTTCTGGCTCACGAGCTCTAGAGCACAGGCTCGGTAGTTGCGGCACACACACTGGCTTGGTTGCTCCACGGCAAGTGAGATCCTTTGGGACCAGGGCTTGAACCCGTGTCCTCTGCATTAGCAGGCAGGTTCTTTACCACTGAGCCACCAGGGAAGCCCCAGGGAGACATTTTTTAAGGCCGGGTGGTGGAGGGGAGCCACAGAGTATATGGTCAGCTCCTGCACAGCTCTCTGATTGCTTGATGGTGACTTAACAGGGTGATGTCCCAGGGGCTAACATTATCAGTCCTTAGGTCTGGGGGCTATGTGCTCATGGTCAAGTACTTCTTCCATTTGGTGCGGGTTTTAGCATCTGTGAAACAACTCAGGAAATGTGCATCAGATACTGTTATCCAGGTACTTCAGAGAGGAGCTAAAGCAGAGGCTACGGGGAGCGATCTGTCCCGGGAAGGCCCCACAGGGTCCTGCTCAGTTATAAGAATATATAATGTATATGTATGTGCTGTGCTTAGTTACGTGTCTGACTCTTTTGTGACCCCATGGACCATGGCCCGCCAGGCTCCACTGTCCAAGGGATTTTCCAGGCAAGAATACTGGAGTGGGTTGCCATTTCCTTCTCCAGCGGGTCTTCCTGACCCAGGGATCAAACCCACATCTCCTCTATCTCCTGCATTGGCAGGAGGATTCTTTACCACTGAGCCGCCTGGGGAGCCCCGAAATGTTTACTGCTGCTGCTGCTAAGTTGCTTCAGTCGTGTCCAACTCTGTGCGACCCCATAGACAGCAGCCCACCAGGCTCCTCCATCCATGGGATTTTCCAAGCAAGAGTACTGGAGTGGGGTGCCATTGCCTTCTCCAAAATGTTTACATACTTCAGTTAATTTTTTTAGAATATTGGTATCATTGTATGCTGGAGAAGGAAATGGCAATCCCTTCTAGTATTATTGTCTGGAGAATCCCATGGACAGAGGAGCCTGATGGGCTACAATTTATGGGGTCGCAGAAGAGACAGACGTGACTCAGCGATTAAACAACATTGTGTGTGTGCTGTTCTCCATCTTTTCTTGTCCATCAGCAGTATGTGTTGTAGAATTTTTCATGTCACAATGTTGGGATTCAGCCCATTCATTCTGGTTGTAGTATACTATTTTATAATGTGGCTGGATTGTAATTGATTTGGCTTAGAGCATCAGAAACTGGCAGTCCAGCAGCCACATCCAGGTTACATGTGTTGTGTTTCGCTGGAACCATTCTTTGCCTTCCTAATTTGAATGCAGATGGCTTTAACAATGTTTGAGAAATGTCCTTTTCTGTTCTGGTACAAACGGTCCTACGTGCAGGGCAGCAAAGGCGAGACATGTAACGAACAGACTTTTGGACTCAGTGGGAGAAGGAGAGGGTGGGGTGATTGGAGAGAACAGCCTTGAAACATATACATTACCATATGTAAAGCAGACAGCCAGTGGGAATTTGATGTATGACACAGGGTACCCAAAGTTGGTGCTCTGTGGACAACCTGGAGAGACAGGATGGGGAGGGAAATGGGGGGCGTTCAGGATGTGGGAGACACATGTATACCTATGGCCGATTTGTACTGATGTATGGCAAAAAAAATCACAATATTGTAAATTAATAATCCTCCAATTTAAATAATTTAAAAATGTTTTAGAAGCATCTTGTTATCACCAACAGTGCTTCAGTTAACAGCCACGCCTACCCCTCTTGTTGGTGTGTGTTTATCTAAGGAAGATGCAAGAAGCAGGCTTGCCTAATAGGGAGGAATGAAAGGGGTCATGCGACCCAAACTGCACAGCGTTAGGAGACTCAGGCTAAGATTATGAAGCGGAGGAAGTTAGAGAGGGCACCTGAGAACTATGTTGTCACGAGCTGCCAGGGACATGTAGCTGTTGAGTGGCATGCTTCACTTTACACACGCGTGCATGCACACATACACACAAGCTATGTAGCCAGGGACCTTCTGCTCTTGTGCTTTAGGGATATGGCCACTTTTTTGGGGACCAGCTGCTCTCCTAGCCCTAGCGCGGAAAGGACAGAGGGCAGGGAGGGAAAGGAAGGTAAGCGCCCCAANTTAGAGAGGGCACCTGAGAACTATGTTGTCACGAGCTGCCAGGGACATGTAGCTGTTGAGTGGCATGCTTCACTTTACACACGCGTGCATGCACACATACACACAAGCTATGTAGCCAGGGACCTTCTGCTCTTGTGCTTTAGGGATATGGCCACTTTTTTGGGGACCAGCTGCTCTCCTAGCCCTAGCGCGGAAAGGACAGAGGGCAGGGAGGGAAAGGAAGGTAAGCGGGGGGGCGGGGGGGGTTGCCCTGGGCTTCGATAATCATCACACCTTGGCGGTTTCCCCAGGGCTGGCCCCCAGACTCATGCCTTGCTAAACCTCAGGACACTAACTAATGCATCCTCTTGGCTGAGGTCGGTCTAAAGGCTGGCCTCCTGTTTAGCAGGCTGATGACGCTTGAAAGCTTCCCCAGGGGGAAGCGGGCACTGCCTCAGCTGCTTCTGGGGCCGATGGCTTCAGCGAGGGCTGGTCTAGCTTCTTGGGGGTGAGCGCTGCAGTGGGGGTAATGGGAGCCAGGTGGGTGGGGCTACAGGCCTGTTCATCTAACTCAGGAACCCGTGCATTCTTAAGCCCTTAGTTGGATTCACAGTTGTGAGCTGGTATTGGCTTGTCTTAGTGAACTTGGGTTACAAAATACTACAGACTGGGTGGATTAAACAACAGGGATTTGTTTCTCCCAATTCCAGAGGCTGGAAGTTTGCCATCAAGGAGCCAGCAGGATTGTGTCTGGTGAGAGTTCTCTCTGTGGATTTCACGTGGTCGCCTTCTTACTGTGACTTCATATGGCATTTTCTTGGTGCAAGAAGGTGAAGAGACAGACAGGAGGCAAACTCTGGTGTCTAATGAAAGGCCCTAATCCCATCCTGGGGGCCTCACTCAGACCTCATCTAAACCTAATCATCTCCCAAGGGCTCACCTCCAAATACCATCACATTGAGGGTTAGAGCTTCATGAATTTGGAGTGGGAGTAGACTCAACTCAGTTCATAGCTGATGGTAGGAAGATAAGGCTGAGGATGGCCAGGTCAGTCTCAGGTGTAAGTAGAGAGGTGTGGGGGAGATAGTAACACCCTATCTGCCCCTAAATAGGAGACTCCCTCTCCACATATATGAACTTGGTGCACGTGTGTGTGCTAAGTTGCTTTAGTCGGGTCCAACTCTTTGTGACCCTATAGACTGTAGCTAACTGTAGCCCGCCAGGCTCCTCTGTCCAGGGGATTCTGCAGGCGAGAATGCTAGAGTGAGTTGCCATGCCCTCCTCCAGGGGATCTTCACTGCCTAGGGACTGAGCCCACCTCTCTTACGTCTCGTGCATTGAAAGGCAGGTTCTTTACCACTAGTGCCACCTGGGAAGCCGCCTTGAACATGGTGGGTGAAGTCTGAATCCAATCCTTTAGTGCAGAATGGGCTCTGGGTAGGAGCCTGAAAGTCTGTGACTTTTTCTTGAGCTTAAATCTAATTTCCTCTACTGAATAACTTTCTGAGCTGGAAAAGATCACTTTCCTTCTAAGCCCAATACTCTCAGCAATGAAATGGGATAATAAAAGTTGTTCTGGGGATGACAAAGAGCGTGGTACAATCCTTGGCATCACTCTGTAGTTCAGAGTGTTTGGAGGCATTTTGGAACAGAAGGTTGCAGTTTCTGTAGTTTGTACCTTTTCAGAACACTGACTCAAAACTTTAAGGGAAAAAGAACCCTCAATGTCTTCAATGCCTTTGCTTTTTTGGTGTTCAGTTAATCATTATCAGTGCATGGGCATTGCACACAGCCCTTCCCCTTTTTTCTTCCTGGCAAGATTGTTATAATGTGTTGAAAATATTAATTATCCTCTTCACCTTATTCACAGGACTGGAAAAACAAATCTTGCTCCTGTGCTTGATAGAAGAAAAAGCACCTCCGTGTGTGTGTGTGTGTGTGTGTGTGTGTGTGTGTGTGTGTGTGTGTGTGTCTCCCACCCATTGTCCCCTCGGGTCATAACAAATTATTGATGCCAGTTCCTTTAAAAAGACAATTAATCCAATTACCTTCTTGTTGAATCAATACTAATGTCTTTTTTCCTTTTAATTTGCAGGTTTCAGCAAGCCTGGCTGCCAGCAAAACTGAGGTAGGAAATGTGGTTCTGTTGTCTCTTTGGAGGACTTTCTGAAACCATTTTCTTCTGTGATGCATGAAGTGGGGGCCGTGGTTGTGACTGTGCTCTGCAGAGTCTCCTGGAGATCTGTCTCGTGTGTTGGCAGTTGCGCGGCTTTTGTGGTGCCGGGTTTGGGGCCGACTGGGTCACCCCCGGCACTCCTTGTGGACTGCGTGCTGAGCAGCCTGATAAAGATGGTAGAGGCCTCAAAGCTGGGTCTCCCACTTGCTTCTGTCTTGGTGACTCCAGAGTCTGAATATCCACATGATGATTCTAGCTCCATCGAGACAAGTCCTTGCTTCAGCAGTGAGGCCTCCATCTGTCTCTCTGGTGGTTTCCATTCCTTCCCTCTTTCCTCTCCCAGTTCACCCTCTGGGGCAGTAAGGGGACTGGGGCTGATGCTGACAGTAGGTAGAGAACTTAAAAAGATGTGTATCAGCAATCACCAGCAGGGTGACCATCCATGAGGAATTGTACATGACGGCACTGAGTGGGTACATGCGAAATACACCCAGGGCCACGGAGCCATCATCCCAGGTGCAAGTTACCAGGTGTACTGAGCGATAGGCATCGACCAGGGCCTCCACAGCCTCAGTTCTGTGTGACTTCATGCATCCATCACTTTCCCTGCTGAGACTCACTTTTCTTCTGCACCCGGTGAGGGTAACTCGGCTCCTTTGGACCTGCCGCATGGTTGTCACGGGGTCATATGGAATAAAGAGTGTGAAGGCAGATGCTGGCAGCGTTCTACAAAACTTGACAGGAGATTGTTGCAAAGAGTGGAAACCAGTTCAGATGTCTGCATCCTTGGATAGGATAGCTTGGTTTGCAAAAGTGTTCCAGAAACTGGTTCACTGGGCTCCCCAGGTGGTGCTAGAGAACCCACCTGCCAATGCAGGTGATGTAAGAGACACTGGCTTTATCCCTGGGTGGGGAAGAGCCCCTGGAGGAGGGTATGACAACCCACTCCAGTATTCTTGCCTGGAGAATCTCATGGACAGAGGAGCCTGACAGGTTACAGTCCACAGGGCCACAAAGAGACAGACACGACTGAAGCGACTTGGCACGTGGGTCATGAGTGATGTGGATGTTACTTTAGATGCCTGGCGGATCATTAGGAGAAGAAGGTCAGGATGGNTCATGGACAGAGGAGCCTGACAGGTTACAGTCCACAGGGCCACAAAGAGACAGACACGACTGAAGCGACTTGGCACGTGGGTCATGAGTGATGTGGATGTTACTTTAGATGCCTGGCGGATCATTAGGAGAAGAAGGTCAGGATGGAAAAGGGTGGAGTGGGGTAAGGAGCTGCTAGTGCCACCTGCTTCCTGATGATCTTGGGGCAATTCCCTGGGCCAGTCATGTGTCCACCCAAAGCTCCTATCCTTGTTTTCAGAGTGAGAATGGCAATACCTCACACAAGGTTGCTGAGAGCATTAAAAGGGCCATGCTGTGCTCTTTCAATTTACTCTCAACAGAGAACTAGTTTCCATGTATCCAGTGCCTACCATATACCATTCACCATGTAAAGATTTCACGTGCATCATCCTCACAGAAATCTCAGGATGTATCCACTATTATAGTCCCCATTTCACAGAAAAATAAACTGAGGCTCAGAGAGACTCAGTGACTTTCCTAGAACAGTTCGGCTAATGAGAGAGAGAGAGAGAGAGTGAGTTGGGATTTGTAATTGTGTCCAGCAAGGTACAAAGGGCTGGTGGTTAACTTCCATGCTGTGTGTCTTGGTCAGTTCATGGACTGGGGGACTTAAACAACAGAAATTCATTATTCAGCGTTTAGACAGATGGGAAGTTCAAGATCAAGGTCCTGGCAGATCCGGTCCACTGAGGACCCTCATTCTGGTTTTCAGATAGTTATCTCGTTGTATCCTCACGTGACATGGGAAGCCGAGAGAGAGCAAGTTCTTCTGTCTCTTTGTGTTGCTGTTGTTCAGTTGCTCAGTTGTGTCTAACTCTTTGTGACCCCATGGTCCGCAGCACGCCAGTCTTCCCTGTCCTTCACTACCTCCCCGAGTTTGATCACATTCATGTACGTTGAGTCGGTGATGCTATCAACCATCTCATCCTCTGTCATCCCCTTCTTTTCCTGCCTTCGATCTTTCCCAGCATCAAGATCTTTTCCAATGAGTCAACTCTTCGCATTAGGTGGCCAGAGTATTGGTGCTTCAGATTCAGCATTAGTCCTTCCAATGAATATCCAGTATCCAATTAATATCCAATATCTCTTCTTACAAGGGAACTAATCCCACTCCTGAGGTTTAATCACTTCCAGACCCCACCCCTCCCCCACCTCTTAACGCCATCACCTTGGGGGGCAGGATCTCAGTATATGGATAGCAGCATGTAAACCACCCAGATCATGGCCTGGTGCGTAGTGGGTGTTGATAAATGGTAGCTCTGTCATTTCTTGGGGGCTGACTCTGCTTTCTGTCAATAGATCATATCTGCATGTGTCTCAGTGCTCTGGAATCAGCACCATGGACAGATACCTGTTTCCTCTGATCCCCATCCCGTGGAGAAGAAAATGGCAACCCACTCCAGTATTCTTGCCTGGAGAACTCCATGGACAGAGGAGTCTGGCGGGCCACAGTTCATGGGGTCACAAAGAGTCGGACGTGACTGTGTTGAGGGACTAATGTTTCACACACTCATCTTCTCTACCCTTCAACCCCCCAGGAACAGTCTCACATTTGTGCTTCATTTGGCAGTTTAAAACAAATAATCAACAATAAAACACCTTTACATATGTTGCCCCTTTTCAATTTCACAGAAATCACACATGGCAGGATTTTTGTTATCCTTATTTCCAAATTAAAAATTGGGGTTTTGGAGACTCGCAATACTTTAAACTTAGTTGAAATAATGTTTAATGTTCTAGCAATTCCACTCTTGCTTGTGTGCCCAATGGCCATCAAAAGATGTACACAATAATTTCCATAGAGGCTTTATTTATCATAGCCGAAAAATAAACAAACTTAATGTCCATTGACAGGTTAATGAATAAATTGTGATATAGTCATACCATGGAATATAGGATGCTAATCAAAAATAGTTATCAATGGATATAGGAAATAGCCTTTATGAGCTTTAGATGTATATATGTTTAAATGTTATGACTTTTAAAAAAGTTTTTGCTTATTTTTGGCTGTGCTGGGTCTTCATTGCTGCATGAGCTCTTCTCTAATTATGATAAGCGGGGGCTACTTTGTAGTTTCAGCGTGCGGGCTTCTCATTGTGATAACTGTTCCTGTTTTGGAGCCTGGGCTCTAGTGCACTGGGCTTTAGTAGCTGCAGCCAGTGGGCTTCGGTAGCTGTGGCCTCCAAGCTGTAGAGCACAGGCTTAGTGGTTGGGGCGCACAGGGTTTGTTGCCCTGTGGCACGTGGGATCTTCCTGGATCAGGGATCGAACTCGTGCCTCCTGCACTGGCAGGGGGATTCTTTACCACTGAGCAACCAGGAAAGCCCAGAGTAATAATGCTGAGTTAAAAATACATCCTGTATGATTTCACTTACATATAAAACAGCACCCACCTCTGAGTGGGTGATAAAAGTAACAGTCTGGGTTACCTTCAGGCCAGGACACAAGACAGCCAGCTGGGCAATGGGAATACTCCACACTTTTGTCTAGATGTAGTTACGTAGGGTACCATCATGTGTAAAATTTATGGAGCTCTGCACCTAAGATGAGTGTACTTTATGGTATATAATTTGTATACCAAGGAAAACAATGAAGCTACCTGGTTAAAACAAAAAGCAGCAACAAAAATGAAAAAAACACAGCATAAAAAGTGTAACACAAGATAATGAAAACAAGGGAATGAGGAAGTGTAGCGCTCTCAGCATAGAGACAAAACTGTAGGTCAAAAATAGCCTAAGCTCACCCACTCATCACCCATTCATTCATTCATTTTAATTCCAGAGCCCTATGTCACAGATGGAACAGGTTTAAAACACACACACACACAACTTTTCCTTTCTCCTAACCAGTGTTTCCAAGGCTAAGTTATAATTGTTGGAGCCAGATCATATTTTTTGCACTACTGCAGGGAGGTAACCTTTTATTAATTGAATTTCTAATGGCAATTCATCAAAGCAAGCGATCACCGTTATTTAATGTGTGATCCATATTCATGGCACGCTCTGTTAGGTAAATAATAGTGGCTCTGAGAAAGTGCTTCTGTGAGGTCCTTTTCCTTCTCAAATGACTTTCCTTTTGTCCCCCCTAAGTACAGACAAACAGTTGTAATTTAAACAGAACAAACCCCACCTGTGGAGGAGACGTTGGTAAAGGCAGACAAGAAGAATTACAAACCCACAGAAGCAGTGAGAATGAATGGCTTTGCCAGTTCCCTTTCTCTCTGCAGATTGACAGTGGATATGTGAATAACGTTTGCTAAATCTGGACTTTGAAAACATGACAGTGAGCTGTTGGTGCCAATAATTTTTCATGGCATATGCCACCCCTCCCCGCCCCACACACGGTTTTAATAAGATGGCACATGGACTATTGAGAAATGTTAAAACCCTGCGGAGGAAAGAGCTTTATCTTCTGACCAAATTCTGCCCAGCAATGTTTATGACAGCTGAAGAATTTATCTTAAATTCCCTCTGCTTGCCACAAAGCACATGGCCCTTTGTCCCCAAGCAGCCTGTAAGAACCAAACTAAGATGTCACATACATAATATAACAGATAAATGGCCCAATTTTCATGTCCACATGATGAATGGAATGCAAGTTCAGCACACACATATTTGCACATTAATTGGCCCTGCATGGTTCCATTTTGTTCCTGAGTTGCTACTGTACGTCTCCTGGACTCTTTCCCCTTCGGAATCATTAAGCCTGTTTTATCGCACAAATGCATACACATCTCCCCCCTGTTTGTCGTCACGCAGCTTGCCCTGCTGTGAGAGAACCAAGTAACCTGGGCACAGCCACTGGATTGCAAATGCCTGAGTCTGAGTTCTCTCCACCTCCGACTACAGGGCGGCTCAGAGATCTGAGACCCAGCCCCGCAGTGGCTGCGCTGACAGCCAGACAAAGGAGGTTGTAGGCAAGGATGTTTGGAAAAAAAATCATTTCTTTTCAGTTACCAGTTGTTTTTTTGCCTCACCTTAATGATTTCCTGTTGATAGTTTAATGGCAATATAAACCCCGTGGAGGGCCTCAATTTTGACAAATTGGCCGGCTCCTATTTCATGCCAAAGCAATCGAAGTGAGATTGATTGATATTACAGTCTCGCTATCCCAAATAATTGCAGTGGGAAGCAGTGCAGGTGGCAGAACTTGATGGCCTCAGAGAAAGGTATGTGGAATCTTGCTTCCACCAGTCCCTGTGTCCATCTCGAAGGAAGCTTGAACCCAGGCCACGGAATCGTGCATTTTTCTTGTTTCAATCCTGAGTCTCAGAAAAGCAGATCCAGGGGTTACAGAGCCTATGAGTACTCTGGCCCAGTTGGAGAGAAGCCAGAACTTTTGAAGAGACTGAATTTCTTTCGCTGTGAACAAAAGGCCAGTCCTGGCTGTTCCAAGTCACTTGAGAAGTGAGAACATTTTACAGGAGAAAGTTGAGCTACTGTGCCAAGAAGGTTACAGTGGGGAAAGCTGCATGCTCTGGAGTCTTAGAGATGGGATAAGAATCATGGGTTAACAATTTATAAGTTACTTGCCTGTGGTCAAGTCACTTCACTGCTGAATAGGTCTCATATCTGTACAACGGCAAGAATGAAAACCATCCCCCCAAAAGATCTATTTGAACTTGAAAACTTCGTAATCCGAAGACAGTACCTGGCACAGAACAAATGATCCATGATTGTTATTTTGCTTCTTCACACAGCCCTCTGTCTTTTATTTCTTGTATAAAGTAAGAGCATAAATAAATAACTAGAAGTTTAGCTTGAGACCCATGGCTTTGAAAATGTGCTTTGGTGATTTTGCATCATGGTGGACCCACACCTTAAGCAGGCAGTTTATTTAAGTGCAAGTCAGGAAGCAACAGTTAGAACTGGGCATGAACAGCAGACTGTTCCAAACTGGGAAAGAAGTATTTCAAGGCTGTATATTGTCACCCTGTTTATTTAACTTCTATGCAGAGTACATCATGAGAAATGCTGGGCT
>SJYV01019189.1:0-10111 GCA_006410875.1 Neotragus pygmaeus
TAAAATACAGATGTGGAGTTCAGTTGGGAGACCACTCACTGTTCTGCAGCTGTCTAGCTGTGTGATGGAGAAAAGTCACATAACCTCTCTGAATTGGCATTCAGAGCTTATACTTTGGTGTATTTACTTTCAGTCTTTTCCTGTGCATTTTAGGAGCTTGTGTAGAGATCAGTTGTGTCCTATATTTCACCTCAGTCTTTGAAGACTAAAGTCTCTCCTGTTTGGGTAAAATATTGTTTAAGTCCCCCTTTAAAGAGCAGTTTGCCAGCCTGTGCTTGCCCAAACATCCAGAGAATAACTGTAGCAAGTGAGCCAAGCTCCAGAATCTGTAAGAATCGTTAGCAACTGAGCATATTTCTATAAAGCAATAAAGGTTTTTCTATTTTGTTCATCTGTTACCCTTATGCTGTTGCCACTTTCACATTCAGTGTGTGTAGGTGGAGAGTATGAGATAACACCATTTCACAAATGAAAGTGAGTGGAAAAGGGCCGCTTTCCCTTTAAGGCAGTTTCGGCCCAAGCTCCCGCCCCTTTCCTGATTGACAAACCTACCCGAAGTCACATGATCCGCCTCTATTTGAAGGTCACAAAAAGCTGCTTCCTTTAGAGACAGAGGGGGAGAGAGAGCGCAAGAGGGAGAGTGAGTGTGAGAGTTAGTTCAAGCCAAAATGGCCGACAGAGTCTCTGCTGGTTTCTGAATATTTAAAATACAAAAAAACAGATAGACAAAAAGAAATCATTTTTTGGATCTTTTTTCATTTCCATTTCTACTTTGTATGCCTCAATTTGCTGGATTTAAGCACTGCTGCACTTTATGAGGTTGGTAAATATTTTCAATTTTTTAAAACCAATTGATTTGTATGGATCTTGTCTAACCGTTTTCACTAGTGGTGTTGCAAATCGACATTTGTCTAGCATGGAGACTGGCTTCAGACATTTCGTGAATCTGTAAATCAGACCCGTGATGTACTTTTGGTTCGGCATTTTAGAAATGGAAAAGCCTTGGTAAAATATTTAATTTTGAAGTCATTTAATTGCACTTTTAATTTATATGCAGATTTTCATCCTCGTTTGTGTCTTGCAAATAAATGAAGCTGCGAGTAATTGAAAATTTGATATTTAGAAAGAGGGTTTAAAAAAAAAAACAAACAGACCTCTCCCTACCTCCTTAAATCTGCTGCAAAAATTTGCATAAATATAAATGGGTTTGCATTCTTTCGGCTGCTAAGGCCGACAAAGGATCCGGGAGGGCAAGCACTACCACGGGAAAGCTTTTTTCTTTTTTTCTTAAAGCTTGGCCATCCTTCCTAGAGAGATGTAAAATCTAAAATAAGACCTGATACATTTTAAACATCAGGCTGGGGGCGAGTGAACGCCAGGAGGTTTGGGGTTTGTAGATTCCCCGCTTGAAAACCTCCCAAGCAGTGTGTGGATCACCCCTCTCCTCGGCGCGCGCTCGTTTGCGCTGGGTCTCTTGTGTGTGTGCTCAAATGTGCAGCCAGATGCGCTTTTATTTTGATCGTGGTTTGAACCAAATGGTGGGAGTATCTCGTAAACATGGTGTTTAAAAGATAGAACAGCTCATCACCCCGATTAGGAATTATTTCTCTCTCAGTTTCTCCCTGTGGGTTGGCCTTCTCCGTTTCTCATGGCTTACAATTTCTGTTTAATTTTATACGGATGAACTGGGCTTTTCAGCACAAATTCAGCTTCTGTACGTCTGGTTGTCTGTTTCAGCCACGTATCCATTGTGAAATGGTCGTATTTGGTCACCTAAATAAGTAGGTGTACCTGTATATCTGTTGGTTACCCTCGAAACTGTGTGCAGTGAGTGCCCTGAAGTTAAATTCCATTACTCCTAATGCAGGATTCTAGAAAGCCTGGGGATGGGGAGGGAAGAGGACTGAAAACTTGCCTTCTCAGAGCCACCTCCCCCGATCGTTGTGAGAGTGTGATGTAATGCTCTCGGTCTGGTGGGCTGAAAGGATTGTAGTTTGTGATGTGGCGGGGAAATATCCCCCACCCCTGGGGAAACTACCCCACCCCCTCAGCATATCCCTGGCTTGCAGAGGCCTTGTTTTCTTTTCTTTTTTTTTCCTCCTAATTTGTATCCTCCTGATTTATGCCTTAGCATATTGGCATGAGAAAGAGACTGTTCTAAAGCTGTTACAAAGTATAGTTTAGAAAGGCCATTTAAAATATGCAAATTGAATTGTCATATCCCCATCATTAAATATGTAGACTTGGATTAAAGGTAATTAAGCATAAATGGAATAATTTTGATCAGAAGGGAGCAGTGGGGCTTTTTTTGGTTTGTTTCCTTTTTAATTAATCTAATTATAAGATGCTTGCTGGGCCTGAAAGTGTTAAAAAAAATGGGGAAAATGCTGGACCATTTTGAAAATTTGACAGTCTGCAAGAGGGTGTGTAATGCTTTCAAAAGCTTTATTCACTGTTAAAATGGATTGGCCTCTTGTGCTGAAAATGGCCCGTTTCTTTGGGCCAATTGTTTGTAGATGAAGGGACTTTCACGCTAATTTAACAAAAAGACGTTCCATTTGAATTTATGAAGAAAATTAAAGTCCTCTGTCTCTAAAGAGCAAGTATATTATTATTTTTCTAAAATTAATGTTAGTAGCACTGGAAATGAGTGGGGAAGTGACAGTTTAAATTCAGTAAATTTTTTTGGTGGTAGAAGTTCAGCTTTTGTGTAAGTGGAAACATTTCATTCAAAATGTAATCTGGAACAAATTTGTCTCAGAAAATTTTTTTACAGCTTGAATTTAAAGGAAAAGATGTAGAAATTACCATAGTAATAGAGAGTGTTGCTTTGTGGTAGACCTGAGGAAAATTAGAGTTCTGATTTTTGTTGTTGTTTTTTTCTGAAAATGAAAGTGCTTATTTGGGGCTTTACTTGTTAGATGATTCATTTTATGCCCATTTCCTAAATTGGCCTTACAGAAGAAGAATGAGGTGAACCTCAGCTTTCCACATTTTGTCATTAGCTTGTTTTTCTGGACTGTGTGAACATGTGAATAGCAGGTTAATTCAGTTTGCAGAGCGGAGGGAACAGAAGCAGGGTGCGTGCTTTCTTAGGCAAGAAGGAGAGTGATACAATGAACATCTAACAGAACGCCATCTGATTCTTTGAAATGTTTTGGTAAATATTCTTCTCTCTAGACAGGTTGAGAAGTGTGATAAATAAGACCTGGTTTCACGTATGTTAAGCATTATGGCTCTGGTGAGTTTCAGAAGCTCAGCTGCCATTTTGGATCTAAGTTCCTGCAGAGCCAATCCTTATGGCACACCAAACTCTGGTAATTCAGGAGCAAATAAAAATGAGTTATACATCAAGCGTGCAGCTGGATAGTCCTAATTTGTGCCTTTTGTTGAAGTTTTCTTTCTGTTGGCACTGTGAAATGAATCTCTAAAAACTTGAGAGATGTGGCTGATGTTACGCAGAGCAAAACGCAGAAATACTAGAACTTGCATGTTGTGGTTTTTTAAAATGAGGCAGTGTATGCAGAGGAAGTTTCTGTCTGGAGAAAAAATAATATAATCGTCACTAAAGTCTCCCCACCCCCAATGCCTATTTCCTTTTGCTGGGTCTACTTGTGATATTATAGTAATGTTACTATTTACAGTATTACTGTGTTGCAGAAAGAAATGTCACAGATTCATTATTAAGATTTTACTGAACCATCACAAAAATTGATAGCACTGTTTAATCAGAAGTGGTATCTTATTTTTAAATTTTTTTTCAGTCCTTCTATCTGCATACCAGAAAGAAAGCGTTGGCATCTTTGGTATATGGCGCAAACTCAACTCTGTTGTTCAGCTTTGAATGGCCATTTGTTATTCTTTTTCGCCACTGGGACAAGTCATTTAGAAATCAGCTTCTGAAAATTGAAGCAGAGACTTGTAAGGCTTTTCCAGCTCTTATAAGATCCTATAAGAAACACGGAAGGAGTGATCTGTGATGATGAGACCTTCAGGTTCTGCAGAGTAGGCCCCAGCAAATAACAGTAGTAAGGGGTTAGGCCTCACCCTACCCAGCTGCCCCAGGACTGAAAAGTTTGCAAGAAATTTAACAACTCAGTATAATCATTGACCTTCTGTCAGTTAAACTGGACAAGACCCTGAAGCAACACAGATGAATGTACTTTGTCCCAACCCTAAGGAGTACCACTCTAGCGAGGGAGATGCTCAGTGAAAGAACCAGTGGCCTTACCTTGGTGCTCTGTGAGAGGTAGAGCACGTCCCTGGTGCATAAGTAGCCTGAGTATCTGTGTGAGGAGAACCCTTGTTTAAAGAAGCCAAATAATTACTCCTCATTAATTTTTAGTTGTCATTTGGCTGTTAGATTTTCTTTAAGTGGACCTTGTGATTTAAAGGTGGAGTTTCTGACCATTGGCTGGGGAGTAGGGCAGCCTAGGCTAATTGTTTCCTAGTACAGTATTGTTCAAGGATTTACACTAATCCGACTTCCCTCACCTGGTTCTTATGATTAGAACTGGTGGTGGGGTGGGGTGGGGTGAATTGAAGCCACTTGGCCTGAAAAGGGATTTAACCCATAATGGTGACATTTTAACATGTTTTCCTTTCTTCCTTCAAATACTCAGCCATCATTTATGCCAGATGCTGGTGTTGTAGGTGCTTCGAGAGCTAAGAATTAATTTGGTCGGCCCAGGGCCCCCAGGACCCACTGGTTCATGTGGAAATGTTTGCCATCTGATGACTAATCTAACCTACTGCTTTGGGTTACAACTAGGGTAATGCTATAATTCCTTTCACCTGATGGTCTCCTCACTGATAATCAGGGAATGAATGGTAATTTTTGCTTCTGGTTGTGCTAGAGACTTCCATTTAAGGTTTGACTAGGTAGTCATTTTATCCATTATTATTTTCTTTAGCTGTGCAAAATTATCTTTTAAATTATCGGAGAACCCTGAGTAATCAGTTGCTTCCCTAGTTACTCTAGCACATCCCTCAGTTTTCCTCTTTTAATACCCTTCAGTTGTATCACTTGGACTTCCCTGGTGGCTCAGTGCAGGAGACCCAGGTTCGATCCCTGGGTCAGGAAGATCCCCTGGAGAAGGAAATGGCAACCCACTCCAGTATGCTTGCCTGGGAAATCCCATGGACAGAGGAGCCTGGCAGGCTACAGTCCATGAGGGCGCAAGAGTCAGACACGACTGAGCGATTAAAACATCACCAGTTGTATCAGTGTCTGAAATCACATTATTTGTGTGTGGCACCTCACTCCCCACTACCCAGAGCAGACTTGAGTGTGGTGTGTGTTGCTCAGCCCTCAGTGTCTAGAATAGGGCTTAGCACAAGTGAGTACTCAGTAGAAATGTTTTTGAAGTAGACCTGAGTATAAGGTCACCGGGACCAAAATTAGCCCCTGTTTCTTCATCGGTAAAATGGACACAGTGCTTTGTTGTGAAGCATAAAGGAAATGCTGGAACGAAAAGACCAGCACCTAGTCTTGTTGCTTAGTAAGTGTTTCCTTCCCCTTTGCTCTCCCTCTTTCTCTCTTTGTTCAATAAACCAGAAAGGCTGTAACGGCCCCACAGGAGCCTCGGTCGGTCCTCTGACAGCTCCCAGGATCGGGACAGATTGCGCGGAGCCTCCGCCTGGATGAGGACAGGAGCCGAGCTGAGCCCTTTCTTTTATTCAAGTCCCTACATTCCTATGGTCTGATGTCGTCTCTTCATGCGCTCCAGTTTCCTTCGGGCTCTGCCCCTGTGGTGTATCCACATTTGCTTGGCTGCTTTTCATACATTCTGTGTTTTGCATCAAAAGGTTCTCAACAGTTTCAAATGAATTGGTCTTAGAGTTTACAAGGCAAAGGAGAACAGAAAATGCAGTGTTTTTTTCCTTCATTTTTATTATTCTGAGCTTGCACATATAAACTCTTATTTATTTAACCAAACTGCTAATAGTTTTGACTCAGAAGACAGATAAAATTAAAATTTAGGTCAATTACCCACTTGATACAATGCTTTTGAATTAATAAAGATGACACATAACATTCATTCATCGACCTTGGATTGGAATTTATTTCAAAGAAAGCCATTTTTATCTGTTAATTCATTTCAGCAAATAATTATTGAATACCTGTTACCTGCCAGGCATTGGAATAAGTGCTAGCATAGGCATTTTATAGTAGGGAGATTGTTTTCCAGGTACCATTATGAAGTTAGAAAGAATATAAATGCAGGACGCCTGGTCAGTCCTCAGGGTGTTGGACGATTACGAAAGAGTGACACGCAACCCACATAGAAGGATCAGCTTATGCAAGGGCCCTGAGGCAAGAGAGGACTTCAGTATATTTGGAGACCTGTATGTATAGTACTTGGACATGGTTGGAGCGGGGTGTGTGTAAGAGAAAAGATAATCTGGGAAATGAAAGGTGAATCTGAAAAGGTAAACACTGGTGAGATGTGGGAGAGTCTATCAGTCATGTTTGGAAGTCTTTATCTTGAAAACAGTTAAAGGGTTCTCAGCAGGAATTTCACCTGTTCAAGTTGAGTTGTTGAAAGATATGCTCTAGTCACCCTGTAGAAAGTGGCTGGAGGGCTGAATATAAGACTGGATCGTATTGCAGTAGTCCTAGGTTAGTGGTGGCCTGGACTGACAGCAAGTTGGGAAGAAATGGATAAATCCAGAGGCATTTATGAAGAAGATGTCACAGAACCTGATCATTGAGGATCAGGATTGGGGAGCTAAAAGATCACACCTCTGTCTCTGGTCTGGGCTACAGATGAGATGGTTGCACCATTCATGGAATTAGGGTCCCTTTAGACAAGAGACAGATGTAGGATTGAGAAAATGAGTTCAGTTTTGGAGTAATTGAATCTTGAGACATCTAAGTGAAGGTCCGGGCTTCCCACGTGGTCTAGTGGTAAAGAACCTGCCTGCCAGTGCAAAAGTTGTAAGAGACACAGGTTCAGTCCCTGGGTTGGGAAGATCCCTGGAGGAGTAATTAGATACCTGGCTGGAGATAAAAATTTGAGAATCATCTGTGGTCCCAACTTTACAAAGATTTTCCTTTTTAAGTTGATTTCTTTGGTAAAATGTCCACAAATGGCAATGTGGTGTGCAAGTGCTGTTGGGTACTGTCGAAAGGACACTCTTCTATAAAGAGGAGAAGACCACAGATGCACTCCCATTACTACTATGGTTGCTGTTAGAAATACGGAAGGAGTTTCAGGGAGGAGAAAGGCTAATTTCAGCTCGGTTAATGAGAGAAGGCTTTATGAGGACCGTTTATTTGAGCTGAACTTTAAAGATTGGGCTTCCCTTGTGGCTCAGCTGGTAAAGAATCTGCAATGCCTGAGACCTGGTTTCGATCCTTGGGCTGGAAAGATACCCTGGCGAAGGGAAAGGCTACCCATTTCAGTATTCTGGCTTAGAGAATTCCATGGACTGTAAAGTTTGTGGAGTCACGAAGAGTTGGACACGACTGAGCAGCTTTCACTTTCTTTAAAGATTGGGCAGAAGAGCAGTCTTGAGGGCAGAGTATTGCAGCTGGAGGAGGGCTGATTGTGTTCAGAGGGGACTGAAGGATGCTTGGTTGTCTGTAGGAGAGTTGGGATGCCTGCCGAGTAGTTTGGATTGCTGCGGCAGATAGTGGGGATCTGTTGAAAGTCTGATAGCAATGTGATCTAAGTGGTATTTTGAGAAAACTAGTATGGCAGTGGGGCAGAGGAGAATGGGCGTGGTGGGGTTGGAAGAGGGGAGGGCTGAGGGGATAATTGAGACAGGCAGACCAGGCAGGAGGCTGTGGCCAAGAGGACTGTTCGTTCCAAAAGGGCCTGCTGTAAGACTGTAGGGCTAGAGGAGCTACCAGGGACCCCAGGTGTTCAAGGTGAATGATTAGAATCTCCAGCAAAAGATGCGACATTCCAGGTCAGACATACCGAGTTTAAGAAGTTGATAGGCCTTCCAGATGGACCTGGTTGGCAGGCAACTGACAATGTGGAACTGATGCTTGAGAAGGAGTTCAGAAGCAGAGATAAAGAATTGGAAGCCCTCCATGTAGAAGTGATAATTGAAGCTGAGAGGGGATGAGGTCACCATGGAAGTGCAGAGAATGGAAAAGAGAACTGAGAATGGGGCCTTGGGGACAGGAAGAAAAAGTGGACCTGGGAGAGGATTAAAGAAAGGTGCTTGTGCAGGACAGTCAGTCAGAGTCAGTGAGGAGAAGGGAAGGACTTCTCAGTGTCAGATGCGGTCAGCAGGTTTTGGGGTCACACAGAAAGAACAGTGTTTGGTTATGGCAGCCTCCCAGAACCTGCTCGTGGAAGGCGTTCTTCGTGGGAAAGGGTTGGGAATCATTAGGTTATGCCAGCACCATTCAGTGGAAATAGAATGTGAGTCATGTGTTATTTTACATTTTCCAAGAGTCACATTAAAAAAAAAAAAGGAATTCCCTGGCGGGCCAGTGGTTAGGCCTCTGTGCTTTCACTGCCAAGGGCCCAGGTTCTATCCCTGGTTGGGGAACTAAGGTCCTGCAAGCCACGCGGCCAAAACAGACACAGTTGAGATTAATTTTAATAATATCTACTTTATCTAGATATTTAGATGTGCACAATAATGTCAACTGAACATGTAATATGTTTTAAAATATTAATGGGATATTTTATATATTTTTTTAATATTCAGTTTTTCAAAATCTGGTGTTTGTTTTATCCTTACAGCACATTTCAGTTTGAACATAAAATTTTATTAGAAATGCTTGAACTGTATATTTAGATTTGATAAAACTTGTAGTTGAAAAAGTCAGGGCTTCCCAGGTGGTGCAGCGATAAAGAATCTGCCTACCAATACAGGAGACACAGATTTGATCCCTGAGTCGGGAAGATCCCCTGGGGTAGGGAATGGCAACCTACTCCAGTGTTCTTGCCTGGAAAATTCTGTGGACAGAAGAGCCTGACAGGCTATAGTCAGTCCATGGGGTCGCAGATTTGGATACAGCTGAGCACAGACACATACACAGTTGAAAAAGTATATTCACGTACCCAGGTTTTTCCAAACATAAAAAAGTTTTCTAGTAATGGAAGTAAATTACCAATTTTAAAAATATATATATTTTTTGGCTGTTGCCATGCAGTGTACAAGATCTCAGTTTCCTAAAAAGGGATTGAACCCAGGCCATGGATGTATAATCCTAGAATTCTAACCACCAGGCAACTAGGGAACACCCTTAAAATTTAAGTTAAAATTCCCTTGAAAACTCAGTTTCTCTGTCACGTAGCCTCATTAAAAGTGCACACTAGTTGTGTGTGGCTACGAATTTAGACAGGGAGCATTTATGCAAAGTAAGACAGGTATTTGCAGGTAATGTGCATTTTGGAAATAGCCAGATCATCACTAAACGTTCTTTCCGTGGCAAAGCATTTCATAGGATTGATGTTGCTTAATACATGTGAGCTTATGCTTGTGAAATTTTTAGGATTGGAGTGGTCAAATCCTAAGTTTACTTGTAGAAGATGAACTTTTTTTTTTTTTTTTAATGTGTAGGTTCTAAAATTTAAAATAAGGAATTGAAAAAAATTGTTCAGGTCTGCAGGATGGTACATCGGTAAAAGTTTTAAAATATAACCAATTTGTGTCCTATTAGAAATGCTAGGTACAGAGGTTTACACCTAAGGAAGGGATAGTCAGGGAGATTAGGATAGACATGTACACACTACTATGTTTCAAATGGATAACCAACAAAGACCTAGTATATAGCACAGGAAACTCTGCTCAGTGTTATGTGGCAGCCTGGGTGGGAGGGGAGCCCGGGGGACGGTGGATACATGTGTACATATGGCTGACTCCCTTCGCTGTTCACCTGCGACTTTGATAGCATTGTTCATTGGTTATACCCTAATACAAAGTAAAAAGCTTTTAAAAAGTAATTAAAAGCAGGTTTAGCTGGAGGGGTGGAAGCACTGCTGCCCCCTTTTCAACTCTGTGGAGCCAGTGAGATGAGTGGTTTCGGTGGGAGGTGACATCAGGATTCCAGGGTTCTCAGAAGCTTTCAGTCCATTGTCCCAGTCTTCCAGCATGGATAGAGGTGCATGAGGGGGAAGGGTGCCAAAGGATAATTATCTTG
>SJYV01019191.1:0-11214 GCA_006410875.1 Neotragus pygmaeus
TAGCATCCGTGGTCCTTGATAGGAATTATAATTCCGACAGGACAGAGCCCACAGTTGTTACGTAACACTACTGGCTTTATGAGTGACTTTTGAACTTTCTTTTTCAGTATTCCTGTCCTCGCCTGCAAAACACCACCTGTAATTATGTGCTGCTGCCTGTAGATGCAGCGAAAACTGCTCAGCCTTGGGCTTCCACTGCAAATGAATGCACTCAGCCTGCTCGCTCTTCTCCCAGGGCAAGCGACAGGGGTGGACACATGAATATTATGGTCGTTTGTTTATTTTTAATTTCATAAAGTTCATCTATATGCAAATTACGGATGGCTTTGGAGTTCTAGGCAGGCTGCCAAGAAGAGTCTCGAGGTCCTCAAGTCTGGGCAGACAGTCTTGACTTGACTGCACTTGCAACGTATTTCAATGATTAAAGTGCTTGAGCCCAAAGAAAGATTTCAGATCCACTGCTATTAGGAAGAGGTATTCAAGCTACTGGAAAAAGCAGAGGCTATAATTGCTTGCTCTAAAGGGACAGACTAATTGGGAGCCACTGGGCAGGCCTGAAACAGAAGCAGTTTAAGCAAAGACACGTTCGGCATAGGTGGTGGCATCTAGGTCCCTGAGGTCAAAACTCTGTCAGCTATGCCAGACCAAATCCTGACTCTCACCCACAGTTATTCCCATAAAGGACTTTATTTTCTCACCAAAGTTTTAATTACTGGCTTTTATATTTCAAGGTATATATGTATATGCAGTAATGTATTTTATGAAATAGACTCATTATGATTATTTTAAGTATGTAATGATAATTCTTCTCTTCTTATACTGATGAGAAAAATCAGTTTATAAAGAAATCATGAGTGGGGGATGGGATGGGGTGGGAGGTCAGAAAGAAGGTTCAAGAGAGAGGGGACATGTATTCCTATGGCTGACTCATGTTGACATATGGCAGAAACCAACACAAAATTGTAAAGCAACTGTCCTCCGATTTAAAATAAATGAATTAAAAAAATAAAAAGTTAAACATTAAAAAAAAGAAATCATGAATTTAGAGACACTTGAGTTGCAAACATCTGACCCTTCCAGGCAAAACTGCCTCATTTAGAAAGATTCCTGAGTTTAATGTGCTTAATTTGGCCCTACACAAACATGAGAGCAGACTCACAAACGCCGTCGCTTGCTGCCAGGTTTGGCCTCCAGATGAGCATGTGTCAGCCTAACCAGCGATGTTTCATTTCAGCTGCGTATGGATCCCAGAGGGAGGGTCCAAGGCTTCAGGAAACCTCTTTCTGTGGAATTTAGGAAGGTGCAGCAGCTTGTGGGGGGCAAGAGATCGGATGAGAGTGCCCCGTGAGCTTCAGCAGGGAAGCAGTGAGCCCTGAGAAAGGCCCTTTCAGGAAGAACAGCTGCCTACGGTCCCCAGCAGGAGGTCAGAGGGCATGAGGAAGGGGCGGAGCTTCCATTCTTGGCAGTAAGGAGAGCCACCGAAAGCAGAGCCCTGCTCAGTACAAAATGCCGCCCGTCAGCTCTCAGGACGGGCAGCCTCAGATCCACCTGCTCAGGAGGAGGGTCGCGCGGTGTGCCTCTGATGAAGGGGAGCCAGGGGGCCAGCGAGCTCGAAGCTGTCTAGTTTGGGAATGGGCCTCCCTGGTGACTCAGATGTTAAAGCATCCACCTGCAGTGCAGGAGGCCTGGGTTCCATGTTTGGGTCGGGAAGATCCCCTGGGGGAGGGCATGGCCACCCACTCCAGCATTCTTGCCTGGAGAATCCCATGGACAGGGGAGCCTGGCGGGCTACAGTTCGGGGGGTCACAAAGAGTCAGACAGGACTGAACGGAGAACACTTTCACCTTCGAAAGGCCCAGAAAGTGCCCTTGGGAGTGTACCCAGCAGAACCAGGGCGATGCAGGCTCCGGCTCCCGGGCCCGCCCATGGCTCCCCCTGTGCCCTCAGCCCAGAGAGACACCATGTAAGACCCGGGCCAGGCTCTGGGCCAGCAAACCTTCCGGGGCCTCCTGGGCTGAGTTAGGGGCTCCCTGCCTGTGCCACCCAGCCCCAGTACTCGCTGCCTCAGCACACAAATCTCACGATGGTAACTGAGTATCTGTCTTGTCTGCTAGGGGACGAGTTCATATGAAGGCACAGCACAGTTCCCATCCCGAGTTTCCGCCAAAGGGATACTGGATGAGAATGAATAAGATGAGGACGCCTGGGGCCCGAACCCGCCCATTGCCAGGGGCCAGGCAGCCGGCCCTCCCCTCGAGGAGACTCCTGCAGACACGCAGCTTCATCCCGCGGGCAGTGGTACGAGGTGCTGACCCTTTGGGGGTGTGCAGAAACAGCAGCTTCTCAGAGCAGACCCCAGCCCCACCAGCCCACGGAGCTGGAGGCTGAGCAGGTAACAGACACGGAACACACACACAAGGGTACAGGTTCAAGAAAGGACAGGGAGGCTTTTATGGCAAAAGGAGAAAGGCTTAGGGGAAGGGGTGGAGTCCTTGGGTCTGGAGGAGTCAGTCTGTCCAAGGACGAAGCCGAGGCCTGTGAAGAAGGAACGGAGGGAAGGAAACAAGTGCAGAATGTCCAGGTATATTCTGGCATGACCCAGAAGGGGGCCTGATTTTGGGGGTGGGAGGGGGAGTCTCTCTCTGCTGTTCAGGGACAGCACTGGCCATGAACATAGGAGCTGGGACTGCAATCCCATCTCTGCCTCCTAAACCCTGTGTGCCTATGGGCAAGTCCCTTCATCTCCCCAAGACTTTCAAATCCGGAAAAGGGTGGGAGGAATTTTATTAAAAGAACTAAGATAAAACCTCTTAAATGCTTGGGATTAAATAAAATGAAACACACATTAAACTCGAAAGTGAAAGTGAAAAGTGAAAGTGTTCATCGCTCAGTCATGTCTGATGCTTTCTGGCCTCATGAACTGTAGCCCACCAGGCTCCTCCGTCCATGGGATTCTCCAGGCAAGAATACCGAGTGGGTTGCCGTTCCCTTCTCCAAGGGATCTTCCCAACCCTGGGATTGAACCCGGGTCTCCTGCATTGCAGGCAGATTCTTTACCATCTGAGCCAGCAATTTAGCCCCAAATAAAGGCTGTTGGCAATCATTCTATTATTGTCATATCTTCTCAAGCATCATTATTCATTCAATGATGGGGGACAGTGAGAAAATGTCAGATGAACTGGATTTCTATTTTGTCTTGTATGGGTAAGACCACGGGATAGGCAGAAAAACATACGCTTCATCAGTGTATGTTTAAGGCATTTCATACCTACTAATGGGGCTTCCAGGGTCGCTTAGTGGTGAAGAATCCATCTGCAATGCGGGAGACTCAGATTCGATCCCTTCGTTCAGAAGATCCCTTGGAAAAGGAAATGGCAACCCACTCCAGAATCCTTGCCTGGGAAATCCCACGGACACCAGAGCCTGGAATGCTATAGTCTATGGGGTCGCAAAAGAGTTGGACATGACTTAGTAACCAAACAACAACTTGCTAATGGTGGGAGGCTTAGGATGCATGTTTCATGGATGAAAAGTAGTGAGAGCAAGGATGTGTCTGATTTGGACAAACAGCTTCCAAAGACACAAAAAGTAAACTGCAGCCAGTGGTTCTAGAAAGGATCGTTTGGAGGAAGAAATTTCCTCCTGCTTCTGCAGTGCTCCCCCTACAAAGATTGAGTGCTCAAACTTCCCCTGAAGCAGCTGTGGGGAGTCTGATAAGACATCCAATCGCCAAGCCTTCAGTGTGGCTGAGCTGTGCGTACTGTGGGGATTATCGAGGAACTGCAGTTGCAGAAAAGAACAAAGGTGCAAAAGGGCTGCTGATCAGCGGGAGGTGGGGGCACTCTGATGCCGCGGTGAAGGCTTAGGACGCCCTGTCACCACTGAAACGACCTTCGGAGAGAAGCAACTGACCTTCTAACAGACAGGCCAAGTTCTCCAAGCATAGCAGCTGGGTACAGTGAAAAGCTTCCTGGTGGCTCAGATGGTAAAGAATCTGCCTGCAATGTGGGAGACCTGGATTCAGTCCCTGGGTTCGGAAGATCCCCTGGAGAAGGACAGGCTAACCACTCCCATCTTCTCGCCTGGAGAATCCCATGGACAGGGGACCCTGGCAGGCTACAGTCTGAGAAACTAACACTTTTTCACATACTGAAAATAAATACGGTGGAAATGCATTGCTTTTCTAAGCTTGGGCATCTGTGACCATTGGGGTTGGGCATGGTGGATTTGAACAAGGTGTTCGTGCCCTGGAAACTTCTGCCAGCCTCCAGGATGGAATGGGCATTTACTCCTCTGCTTCATGGGCACACACAGCCTCCCACATGCAGCTCCTTCTCTATCAGGGAGGAGAAACTTCCCTGGATTTGCAAGTAGCCAGCCTACCGATTCGCCAGTTCAGATAAGAAAGGCAGAAAGGCATCTGTTCGTGGACACTGAACTCGGTAGCTCAATCAGGATGGTTTAGAGATGCACCGTATCACGGGGCATGGAACCACACCTCTGGGTGAGGCGTGTGTCTGCACTAGCCAGCTGCTCGGATGGCCCCCAACATCCCCTCCTGTTCACACCCGTGTTACCCCTCCCTTTGGATGCAGGATCCAGCTACCTGCTCCCATGACCAGACCCTGCAAGGGCGATGGCTCATATGTCACTTCCCAGGTGAGGCTGCGAAGACCGTGACTTTGTCTTCTTCCTATCTTCCTCTTGCTGATGCCCTGTTGCCTCGCCCCTCGTTTGCTCTGATGAAGTCAGTGACTGTGCTGTGAACTGCCCTATGGCGGGGGCTAAAGGGGCAAGAAATTAAGACCACCAGCCAATAGCTCTTGAGAAATGGAGGCCCTGAGACAAACCATCCACAAGGAGCTGAATCCTGCTGACCACTCAGTGAGGGGGCCGGGGTCCGTCCCTGGCGGGTCTTGGGATGTCTTTGTCCCAGCTGACAGCCTTGAGACAGAGCCCGAGTCAGGGGGCCCAGCAAGGCTGTGCCTGGACCCCAGACCCCCAGAAACTGAGGCAGATAGTAAATGTGGTTTTGAGCCACTAGCTCTGGGGGAGGGATTTGTTAGGAGCTAGACGTGACTACTATACACACCCAGAGCAGTTCCCAAGAAATGAAGGAACTGAGAGGCCAAGTTAGAGGAGCAGGGATGAGCAAGCCAGAGGTCAGAGACAGAGGAAGCCCTCCGACACCACGCCAGACCCCGGGCAGGAGGGAAAGGGATGGAGGTGAAGTTAGCAGAGCCCAGAGGTGACTGGACAGAAGCAAACTAGTCCAGCTGCTCAGGAGCTGACACCAGGAGAAGCAACGTTAAGGCCGAAAAGTAAAGAAGAAGCGTTGTGGGCTTTCTTTTCCTGTGTCCCTCCAAGCCTTGCCCGGTGCTGAGAGCCTGGAGCACCCTGGTGCCAGGTCAGCCCCTGTGCTTCTGAGCAGAGAAGTATAACGAGTGGTTGTTCAGTAGCTCAGTCACATCCGACTCTGCGACCCCATGAACTGCAGTGCGCCAGGCTTCCCTGTCCTTCACCATCTCCCAGAGTTTGCTCGGATTTATGTCCACTGAGTCAGTGATGCCATCCAATCATCTCATCCTCTGTTGTCCCCTTCTCCTCCTGCCTTTAATCTTTTCCAGCATCAGGGTCTTTTCCAAAGAGTTGACTCTTCACATCAGGTGGCCAAAGGATTGGAGTTTCAGCTTCAGCATCAGTCTTTCCAATGAATATTCAAGGTTGATTTCCTTTAGAATTGATTGGTTGGATCTCTTTGCAGTCCAAAGGACTCTCAAGAGTCTTCTCCAGTCCAAGGGGTAGGCAAGGCCAAACAGGCTCAGGCCAGGCCCTGGAGGCACCCCCCTCAAACACCCGTGACAACTTGGGCTCCGTCCTTGGGAACCTGTCTCAGGTCGGGCTCCCAGATCAACCTGGCTCTTGCTTATCTGTGATTCCCCTCTCTCCTGCCTCCACGTGGAGGGAGTTTCCTGGAAATGCTCCCAGCACACTTCCTTTGTTTATTTTTGCAGGTGAGAGTGATGTGATGGATGAGACAGGAGAAGGCACCTGTGCAGTGGGCTGAACAGTGACTTCCCCCAAGACCCCCACATCTTGAGCACTGTGAGTAGGCCAGGCCATGGCCAGAAGACATCCACACCCTAATCCTCAGAACTCAGGGATGCAGCCTTAGAGGGAAAGTGGAGCTTTGCAGATGGGATTAAGGTGAGGGTCTTGAGATAAGGAGAGCATCCTAGGTGATCCAGGTGGGTCCAATAAAAAGAGATTTGTATTTATAAGAGGGGGCACAGAAGGATCAGAGGGAAAATAGGAGATATGACGATGTAAGCAAGAGATTGAAACGATGCAAGAAGGTAGGCAGCGTCTGGAAGCTGGAGAAGGCAGGGAGACAGATTCTCCTCCAGAAGCTTCAGAAGAAGCTGCCCAACACCTTGACTCTGTCCCCACTGAAACGGATGGCGTCCTTTCAGACTCCAGAACTGAGTGAGAAGAAAACTGTACTGTTTGAAGCCACCAGATTCGTGGTCATGTTTCACAGCAGCCACAAGAGATCCGGGCCGTGTGCAGGTCCGCGCTCTTCCCTGGTTCCGCGGGAGCACGGGTTCTGCCCGGGGGCTCGGTCTCGCAGAGCAGGTGTCAGATTGTGCGGGGAGGGGAAAAGCGTGAGGCAAAGAGCAGTGAGCTCACTTGCTCCTCTGTCTCTCAGAGTCCTAAGTGTATCTCAGTCATTTTTAAAAATACTTTGTATTGTGGTAAAAGTCACATAAAACACTCTGTTTTAACCATATGTAACTGTTCAGTTAGGGGCACTAAATACGTTCACGTTGCTGAGTGGCTCTCACCATCAGCCTCCTGAATGCTCCACCTTCTTACACTGAAACGCTGTCCCCATTAAACACTAACGCCCGTTCCCCGTCCTCACTGCCCACCCGACTCCCGTACTTTCTGACTCTATGAATCTGCCTATTCCAGGCACCTCGCGTAAGGGGAATCAAACAGTACTTGTCTGCACCTAATGCATCGTTGTTGCTGTTGTTGTTTAGTGGCTAAGTCGTGTCCGATTCTTTGCGACCCCATGGACTGCGGCCCACCAGGCTTCTCTGTCCATGAGATTTCCCAGGGAAGAATACTGGAGTGGGTTGCCATTTCCTTCTCCAGGAGATCTTCCCGACCCAGGGACTGAACCTGCATCCCCTGCATTGACAGTTGGATTCTTTACTACTGAGCCACCTGGGAAGACCGCATCTAATGGAATGCATGTTTAAGGTTGAAAGAAGCGGATTCTAATAAGATATGTGTTCCTGAACCTCAACCAGCTTCTGTTTTCATGAAAAACAGTGTTTGAAATACCGGTTGATACTAATCAAAGCTGCCACAGTCATATTAACTTTGATAACACCAACTTGGGAGCAAGAGAGATTATCATGGATAAAGAGTGACTTTACAAAATGGAAAAGGATGAATTCTCCAATAATACATAATAACCCCAAATGCATATCCAGCAACCCCAGAGGCAAAATACATGAGGCAAAAGCTGATAGAACAGAAAGGGCAAATCCAGTCTGAGTTGGTGAACCTCACACTGAGCTGAACCTCCAATCAGGTGGACATTTATAGAACACGCCGTCTTCACAGTGGCAGAAAACACCGTCTTCTCCGAAATACAAGGGAAAGTCACTGCAGCAGACCATATCCCGGTGATAAAACCATCCTTAACACACTTGGGATGCTTCTGAACTGTGGTGTTGGAGAAGACTCCTGAGAGTCCCCTGGACTGCAAGGAGATCCAACCAGTCCATTCTGAAGGAGATCAACCCTGGGATTTCTTTGGAAGGCATGATGCTACAGCTGAAACTCCAGTACTTTGGCCACCTCATGCGAAGAGTTGACTCATTGGAAAAGACTTTGATGCTGGGAGGGATTGGGGGCAGGAGGAGAAGGGGATGACAGGATGAGATGGCTGGATGGCATCACGGACTCAATGGACATGAGTCTGAGTGAACTCTGGG
This sequence comes from Neotragus pygmaeus, assembly GCA_006410875.1. Classification (NCBI taxonomy): domain Eukaryota; kingdom Metazoa; phylum Chordata; class Mammalia; order Artiodactyla; family Bovidae; genus Neotragus; species Neotragus pygmaeus. Next base: position 8,013 of record SJYV01019191.1, read on the forward strand.
AGTTGGTGATGGATAGGGAGGCCTGGCATGCTGCGATTCATGGGGTCACAAAGAGTCGGACACGACTGAGCGACTGAACTGAACTGAACTGAACTGAACACACTTGGAAGGATACAAATCCTACAAAGTATGTTCTCAGGCCAGAATAGAATGAAACAATAAATCAGTAGCAGGAAATCAGTTGGAAGAGTCCCCGGATATTTGGAAGTTAAACAATATACTTCTAGATAATCCATNTGCGATTCATGGGGTCACAAAGAGTCGGACACGACTGAGCGACTGAACTGAACTGAACTGAACTGAACACACTTGGAAGGATACAAATCCTACAAAGTATGTTCTCAGGCCAGAATAGAATGAAACAATAAATCAGTAGCAGGAAATCAGTTGGAAGAGTCCCCGGATATTTGGAAGTTAAACAATATACTTCTAGATAATCCATCACTCAAGACTAATCTTAAGGAAAATTTAAAAATATTTCGAAGAAAGTGAAAACAAAAGTTCCACCTATTAAAATTTGTGCAATGCAGCAAAAGCAGTGTTTAGAGGGAAATTGGTAGCATTACGTTTAAATGTTAAAAAAGAAGATCTAATTATAACATAAGATTTCATTTGGGGAAAGTAGAGAAGGAAGAGAAAATTAATCACAAAGTGAGCAGAAGACTGGAAGTAACAAAATTAGTGCAGAAATTAATGAAATTAAAATCAGGCAATGATAGAGAAAATCAAGAAGAATCAAACCTGGTTTCTTTGAAAAGATCAATAATATCGATAGACTCCTGTCTGGGCTAATCAACAATTTAGAATAACTTGAGAGACTTACAGTACATCTATTTTATATATGCAGTATCAATGCATTTAAAACAAATACAAGGGTCTTCCTGGGGGACTCAGTGGCAAAGAACCTGCCTGCCAAGTAGGAGACACGGGTTTGATCCCTGATCTGGGAAGATCCCACATGCCATGAGCGGCTAAGCCCCTGTACCACAACTATTGAGCCATGCTCAGGAGTCTGGGAGCCCCAGCTACTGAGCCCACGTGCTGCAAACCTGCCAAAGTGCGTGCATCTTACGGTCTGCGCTCCACAATGAGAGAAGCCCACACACTGTAACTAGACAGCAGCCTCTGCTCTTTATGACTGGAGAAAAGCCCACGCAGCCATGAAAAGCCGGCACAGCCACAAATAAATTATAAAATCATTCAAAATCAATATTTTTATTTTCAGTCAGCATAGCCATAAATAAATAAATTATAAAATCATTTAAAAAAAAAAGAAAAAGAACGATGCTATTCTGCTTCTCACTGTTGAGTCAGAGTTTAAAGCAGCACAGTGATAAGAAATGAAGGNTCAATATTTTTATTTTCAGTCAGCATAGCCATAAATAAATAAATTATAAAATCATTTAAAAAAAAAAGAAAAAGAACGATGCTATTCTGCTTCTCACTGTTGAGTCAGAGTTTAAAGCAGCACAGTGATAAGAAATGAAGGAAGGTTATGTGGTCACTAAGCCTACAGTTCTCGAAGCTGCCACTGAGTGAGGAGCTCAAGACGGGTCCCTGGAGGGACCAAGGACGTGGTCCTTAAGGTCGGGAGCCTAAGTGGTATCACTTTGCGGCCTGCACATCAGGTCTTTGCTTGAGGGTGTTACACTCGTTTCACATACAGGTTTCTGATTTTCCAAAGGTTGTTCAGGGTAAACTGATTGTAATTCTTGAGTTTGGGGCTTCTTTTTCATCAAAAAAACAAAAACAGAAAGCAAAAAGAAAAAAACTCCAATAGATTTTTGCCTGAGTCTGGGGAAAAAAATGTGTCCTGAAGTCATTCTCGTTGGAACCCCATCATCAAGAGTTCTAACTGGGTTTTCTCCACACTGTCTCATAACAAACGCCTGGGCCCCATTTCCCAACCACATCAGCACCGGAAACCTGTTAGTTTCTAGTGGGTCAGATCTTTCTTTCCTTTCATTATGTAATAGAATAGTTTTTACCTAGATGCTCTGCACTTCATTTACATAATCAAGAAAGAATAAAGCTGGAAGAGAAATTAGGATTGTTTTCTCCAAACCCCTCATTCACAGATGAGGTCATTAGCCCGGGGCCAAGGACTAGACTCACAGGCTGCTTCCTCAGTGGTGGACTGGACCTACCACGTCCCCAGGGTCCCGGGCCAGAGTGCTCTCCTCTGTCCCCATCTTCCTGTTCTCACCTGTCCCTGCTGGGAAAGGTGATCCTGTACACAGAGGCCTGCTCTACAGATACAGCGGGCCATCAACAGTAGGGTTAGTTCAGCCTTAGGCTTTGAAAAGACCTGTTCTTCTCATGATGCTTTCACTGTCCTTCATTTAAATGATAATAAACCTCGTGGTCAAAAATCTAATTCCTATTCAGTCTGTCATTAAAGTCAGGAGAATCACCTACGATTATCTTTTCATTTCCCCAGTGGCTCAGCAGTAAAGAATCTACCATGCAGGAGACTCGCGTTCAATCCCTGGCTCAGGAAGACCCTCTGGAGGAGGGCATGGCCACCCACTCCATATTCTTGCCTGGAGAGTCCCATGGACAGAGGAGCCTGGTGGGCTACAGCCCATGGGTTCACAAAGAGCTGGACACGACTGAACCAACGGAACACTCAAGCATCCTTTCATGATGCGATCGCTGGGAAAGCTGAGTTTTCTACTGAATGGTTTCCAACAGTGGAGGTGGGGGACAGTGTTCCAAAAAACCCACAGCACTGAGGGGCCTGTGCCTGAATCTGGTCCACACTCACCGTCCACAGGCTGGGCAGCTCTGAGGCCCTGCTCCCACACCGGGACTCAGGTTCCCCTCTGCAGTGGAGTATTTGACTGGGGCAAAATGCCTGGGAAAGCAGAGGTGAGTTAACTCATGGTCCATCAGATAGTCAATGTTCATCTATTAGTTATCAACAACTGATTTTCTGGAAATGCATTTCTCAGTAAAAGACATGAAGGGAGAGGAGTTTCTGTCGATTTCATTATTTTGCTTTTGTTTGATGTGGACACACTGCACACACTCTTGCTTGGGAGAAGTCATCATTCAGCATCAGTTCAAACCAATCACTTGCAATTTGCGGACACTTCAGTTCAGTCATGTTCACCTCATGTCAACTCAGTCATGTCCAACTCTTTGTGACCCCATGGACTGCAGCACGTCAGGCTTCCCTGTCCATCACCAACTCCCGGAG
>SJYV01019193.1:26201-66201 GCA_006410875.1 Neotragus pygmaeus
TTTTTTTTTTTTTTTTAATGCCGAGAAGGCTCCCAAACTCCCCAGCAGCCAGATTGAGTGTGAAAGTGGGAACTTGGGAGTGTGGAAAGGCTCAGGCTGTGAGCAGAGCGGAGTACACACAAGGGCCTTGCAGTTAAGACAGAGCAGACTTGGAGCTGAGTAGGACTTTAGGAATGCATAGGAATGTTGCATGTTTGTTTTAGCTGTGGTTTTAGTAGCGAGGAAGGCCACACACCCTCAAAGTAGGCAGGGATAGTAATAGGCACAGAATGGGAATATTGGGATGCAGAGCTAAGAGGCTTGAGTTGAATCACTCAGGGTTGTGTGATGAAGGTAGCTTGGAGTAAGTCAATGAGAGGTAAGTATATGATTAAAGTGTGGGACGGGGAGGACTTCCTGGTGGCCCAGCGGTTAGGACAGTGTGCTTTCACTGCTGAGGGCCCAGGTTCGATCTGTGGTCAGTGAACTAGGATCCCACACACTTGTGGCTTGGCCACAAATAAATAAATAAAATGTGGGATAAGAAGGGACACATTAGAACACTTTTTTGGAGACAGTTTCATAAGCAGTAGCTCGTTGGAGTCCACCTTCTGGCATTTCTGAGCAGTGAGGTGGGTAGACATGTCACCCAGCTAGTTAGAGGTGACTGGGAGTGGACCCACCACAGGACCCCCTGGAAAAGAACTCTGAGGCAGCTGGTAAGACTTTTGGACCTTAAATAATTGAAAGCACTAAACAAAGAGGAAACCAAAAGCAGAAAAGCCTAAGCCTTTACAAGCCTGGTTTTTATGGCCTTACCTACTCTGCTTCATATTACTATCCTCCTGTTGCAGACAAAGAGACTGAGGTTTAGAGCTAGTTACATAATGTTTTCAAGGTCATGCAGCTACTTCTATAGATGAAGAAAGCAATGTACCAGAAATGTCAACAGCTACTGAAGAAACAGAATGTGATCAGTGGTGGGGGAGAGGCCAAGCTTGGTCCTTGAGAATTGGGTATTACGGACCTGGGTTCTGTTTCTCAGGCTGCTTGATGGCCTTGGGACATCACTCTTCCTTTCTGCTTTTTTTTTTTTTAATATTTGTTTATTTATCTGGCTGTGTCTGGTCTCAGTTGCATCACGTGGGATCTTTGATACGGAGCACAGAGTCTGGTTGCAGCACGCAGGTTTAGTTGCTCCACAGCATGTGGAATCTTAGTTCCCCAAGCAGGGATGAAACCCACACCCCCTGGATTGCAAGGTGGATTCGTAATCACTGGATCACCAGGGAGAGTCCCCACGCTTTGTGTGGCTCACGAACTAACAGGGCTTCCCTGGTGGCTCAGACAGTAAAAAATCTGCCTGCAAGTCAGGAGACCTGAGTTTGTTCTGAGTCGAGAAGATCCCCTGGAGGAGGGCATGGCAGCCCACTCCAGTATTCTCACCTGGAGAATCCCCACGGACAGAGGATCACGACGGGCCTGCAGTCCATGGGGTTGCACAGAGTCAGACATGACTGAGCAACTAAGCATGAGCTAACAACCGTGTTTAATGGTTGAGAAAAATAGAAGACTCTTCTGTGCCACGTGAAAAAGGGTACGAAATTCAAATGCCAGTGTCCATAAAGGCAGTTTTCTTGGAGCAAAGCCACTCCCGTTCATTTCCACACTGTCGATGGCGGCTTTCACACTACACGGGCAGAGATGAGTAGCTGCAACAGACTGTGGCCCACAGAGCTGAAAATATTTACTCTCCGGCCATTTATGGAAAGGGACTGCCGGCCCTGGTCTGGAAGCTGAGTCCTCCCTGAGTTCTGTCCAGTGAGTGGACCAGCAGTGGGGTCTCCTCTCCTCCCCTAGCCTGGTGACTGGGGGCAGCAGAGGGTCATTGCATGAAGTACACCAAGCCACACAAGGTTGAATGAAAAGAAACTCTGAGGAGATGGGAATAGAGGGAGGGAAAACCGGGGTGGCAGACAGGGGCTCTTCCTCAGTGAGGACTGAGCCCCTCCTCTGTAAGGAGTGCATACCGCTTGTGGGTTTAGCTTTCAAATCTTAAGTGATGCTGAGCGTGGTTTCCCGGCTGGGCAACCGAGCAGGATTCCTTGCCCTCTTTGGAACAAAGGGAGCCCTGCTGGCTCAGACAGTCAAGAATCCGCCTGCACGCAGGAGGCCTGGGTTCCGTCCCCGGGTCGGGAAGGTCCCCTGAAGGGCATGGCAGCCCACTCCAGGATTCTTGCCTGGAGAATCCCATGGACAGAGGAGCCTGGCCAGCTGCAGTCCGTGGGATTGGAGAGTCAGACATGAGTGAGCATCTGAGCACTCCTGCATCGCAGGCAGTCTCCTGCACCCCAAGTGGATTCTTTACCACTGAGCTACCGGGCAGCCCAGTCGCTCTCTGGTGAAGTACTTTTATTTTCGTCATAGGAGTTGTTACTCTTAATATTTTGAGTTGCAGGGACTTGGGTTCACTGATAGATTCCAATGCCTGGAGTGAATGAATTGCAGCTTCTAGAGAGAAGCTGCTCTGTACCACCCCCCACCTGCCCCCACTGTGGCTGGTCCTTATTCTGGCCTGGCCCCTGGGGAGTGGGACAGCTCAGGTCCAGAAGTGCCAGAACATTTAACCCATGGCCTCCTCTTTTCTCCTGCTTCCTTAGGGCTGTTGAGAAGCCATGGCCACCGAAGCCCCTGTGAATATAGCCCCCCCTGAATGCAGCCCTGTTGGCAGCACAGCGGCCGACACCTTCCTTTGGCAGCCAGACTCAGTAAACATGCATGTCACGAGGCCCAAGTCCGCCAAGGGCCGTACTCGGCCAAGACTGCACAAGCGCCTGGGCACGGAGGAATGTTCTGGCCGCGCCCCAGCTTCTCTACCTCCAGCCATTCCCTGCGAGTCGCCGAGCAGCCAGAAACCCAGAGCCTGCACCCCCAGATCCCCAGATCAGGGAGCCCCCAGTGAGATCCCAGAGCTGCTGCAGCAGGTGCCCTTTGGGGCATCTTCTTCCCTCAATAAATACCCAGTCCTCCCTTCCATCAACAGGAGGACCCTGGAGGAGGGTGCCCTGGAGACTGTCGCTAAGAAGGCTGGCTCCCTGCAGCTCAGCAGTGCCCAGGCTCTTTCCCAGGAGGAGGGCTGCACCATGAAGGTGGTTGAAAAAGATCCTCAGGCTCAAACCTGTTACCCAGAGAGGAGAGTCCTCGTGCGGACCGAGAGACAGCCCTCCTCTGGGGCCGGAGACCTGGAAGAGCCATCAGATCGAGAGCCAAGGCTGCTGCTTGCCATCCGCTCACCCTCAGGCCGAAGGTTCGTCCGCCACTTCCGGCCAACTGATGACTTGCAGACCGTCGTGGCCATGGCCGAACACAAGAACAAGGCCACCTACCGACACTGCAGTGTTGAGACGATAGAGGTGCCCAGGAGACGTTTCTCTGACCTCAGCAAGTCTCTGCAGGACTGTGGAATCCCCAACAAGTCGGTGCTGGGCATCTCCCAGGAAGAGGGGGAAGGTTGGTCCTGAGTCCGCAGTCATCGAACTGGGGTCCTGGGTGTCTCAGCGAGGCACATGCATGGGTGCCACAGCCTCCCCGGCAGCTTGATTCCAAGTGCCATATGGACCTGGTGCACCTGTGGCTCTTGGGATGCCTCCCCTCCAAGCATCTTCTTCGGAGCTGTGAAATCTACACATGCACCAAATGCATTAAGAAGATTCTCTTCCTGTTGTTCAGTTCTCTTCAGCACTGGAGTGAACTGGCGAGTGACTGAGGCTGCTCCCTGAAGAGCCCAGCCCTCATCTGCTGCTCAGGTCCTTCCTGGAGCATCTGGTTGCCTTTGCAATGAACTTGCACTCACTTGAGCCAGCAGTTCACCTTTCTGTATTTGATGCAGGATTAAACACTTCCCAGAGAGGATTCTGGTCTGTTAAATAACCAGGGTTGAGGAAGTACTGCACTGGCCTTTGTGTTTCTTGCAGGCATCTTTAAGAAGCAGGCAGTTGACTTTGTTTGGGGAGCAGCCCCTCTGCCAGTCTCGGGTGGCTCGAGTTCTCGGGGATTACCATTCATGTGAGGTGGTTTCAGGGGAAAAAATAGGTCTTTTGCTAATACAGATCCCCCAGCACATCAACATTTCCGAGAAAGTCCAAGAGCTGGAAAATAAATCCCTTCCATAAGCAGTGAGTAGCCAGGAGCCACTTTATATTTTTAACAGAGTCTGACCAGGTTTACAATTTTTGGTAGCTGCTCTCTGTGCACAAAATTTCCCCAAAACTGAGAAAAGCCAGCAGCATCTGACATCCTTGGCATTTGTCAGTGGTGGTATCGTTTGTTTTTAAATGACACAAAAACCCACCAGTCTGCACAAGTTTGTAGGAAAGGCCCCCTTGGCTGTTCTGGGTGTGGATACGCTGTTTTATCCCCCAGTTTCAGGGTCTCCCAACTTCAAGCACAGAGGCGCCCTGGAGATAACACGGGTGCCCACGTTCTCTGAATGATAATCCCCTGGAGGGAGAGGGCGCCTGGGTTTGGTGTCGCTTTGCTGCACCTGAGCTGAGACCACGTGCCCAAGTAAATGTCCGGTCAATCAGCATGCTGCCCGCAGCTGTGTGGCAGACCCCCGAGCCTTGTTTTTCTAGCTCTGAAGTGCTGACATGGAAATCTGCCAAAGTTCCCTCATATGGTGAGCTCAGCAAGGCTCCCATGTGGCATCTGGATCCCCTTTATGGCCAAACCGCCCTTCAGAGTGGGGAACACTTGTCCTCCCAGAGCCCTGCTGTCAGGAAGCCCTGAGTACTGATAAGCACCCCCACTTGCTAAGTACACAAAGAAGGCAGGGCTTCTAGAAGCATTGCAGCAAGTGCATGTCAGGACTTCTCTGGTGGTCCAGCAGATAAGACTCCAGGCTTGCAATGCACGGAGCGTGGTTCAATCCCTGGTCAGGGGACTAAGATCTCACATGCTGCCAAAAAAGCAAAACAAACCAAAACCAAAAACAGGTGCATCTTGCACATAAATAAGGCCTGCAGCTGGAAATGTTACTTCCAGCAAATCGATAACGCAGCCCTGGAGATTAACACCAGCACCATTTCTCTGAAGAAGGCTTGCCTTGTCCCAAACTGCATCCCACACCACCCAGATCATTCTAGAATAGGCTATTTTGGAATGTTTTGCATCATTTCTTAATGCCATTTTGGTTAGCCGCTCCTCTGATTGCAAAGGTCAGCCAAGGCGGGCAGTGCCTTGGTCGGGCCCCTGCCACTGGCCCCATCCTCCGGCCACTGACCCTGCAGAGGGGCCAGGGGCCAGGTAACTCGTGCCTGGTTCTCACAGTCCAGGAGTTTCGCCTCCCACCCAGGACTGGAGCACAGAACTCTGCCTCTGATCTACTAGGCTGGAGGAAGAGCCTCCCACGAAATCACACCTACTCTATGGTAAGAATAAAATCCCACCCACCTGGGACTTGGTAATTTCTCCAGGCAGGAAATCTTTAGCAAACTGCATTGAAATGGGGCATGCTTGAAGGAGTTAGAATGTTGTGCACTTAGGGATTTGCTGCTGCTACTAGCTTAGAATTTTGGGGTGGTAGGAAAAAAAATTGGAACACATAAAGCATAGAAATATTTTAGTATATTTGGGGATCTGTTAATAAATCTAGATTTGAAACTCCTTAATGAGCTTTTGTGTGTGTGAGAGGGGATAAGGCATGACAGTACTAACAATAAGAGCCAATTCACATGAAGATGAGTTGGTGGGGACGTGCGTCTTCTTGTTTCAGCCCAAGACTTCAGCCACCACGCTTGGCCCGCGGACAGCCAGCTGCCTGCACCCGGTCTGCAGTGTCCTCCTTGGCAAAGCACTTGGCTCTGCTGTGAGTTCCAAGTCTTCTTTCCCAGGCACTCCAGATGTCTACCCTTCCCGAAGCTGCTGATCTCAGCTCATGGCAGAGCACTGTGGTGGTTTAGCCACTAAGTCATGTCCAACTCTGCGACCCCATGAACTTTAGCCCGCAGCACCTCTGTCCATGGGATTTCCCAGGCAAGAATAATGGAGTTGGTTGCCATTTCTTTCTCCACAGGGGCTCTTCCCAACCCAGGGATCGTAGCTGATCGCCTGCATTGCAGGGGGTCTCTTGCATTGCAGGCAGATTCTTTACCAACTACGCCAGCAGGGAAGCCTATCGAAGCATTAAGCTTGTTTGTGTGGAAAGAGACTTCTGAATTTCTCCCCCAGATCATTGCAGTACTCATTCTCCTCTTGAGGTGGTCAAGAACAGACTGCATCAGAATTTCAGAGTTCTTGGCTCTGTAGGTGGTACTGCCCGTCAGGTGTCCTGGCCCCATGGGCTAAGCCGAGCCCAGGACCCAACTCTTGGTGGCCCTGTTAGGTCTGAAGTTGGCCCCTTCTGCTTCAGACCTGAGTTACTCATTTCACCAACAGTCACCCAGGGCTTGCCCTGTGCCATGCTTGCTGGCCAACGATGGCACCCTAGCGTGACAGCGTTGGCAAGAAAATGTGGAACCACCGTAGACTGTGGACTCCGGCCAGGTGGAGGCGACAGCTGTCACGCTATCTGGGAGAGCCCTGGGGTGAGGGTCAGGCTGGATGGCATCTGGTCATCTCTCCATCTTGTCAAAACTCAGGGGAGCCTCCTCCCCACCTCTTCTAGCGCTGGCCCTGGGACGATCGCTCATCAAGGACCTGAACTTTGCACAGGACAAAGCATCGCATGTCAAGCCACTCCAGCACATCCCCTGATAAAGTCCAGTAGGTAAATTCATCCTGGCAGCAGAAGGAACAGCAGGAGAAAGAAGTGACTCATCCCATATTATCCAAAAAATTTTCACCAACAGATGGCAGGTGGTTCTGACACAACAGTCCTTGTGCTGAAAGTACCCAGGGACCCAGCCCACAGCCACAAATCCAGGGCAGTGCTGCCGAAGAGGCGAGGTGAGCGCGACCATGGGCCAGCAGCCACCCCTGCTNAAAATTTTCACCAACAGATGGCAGGTGGTTCTGACACAACAGTCCTTGTGCTGAAAGTACCCAGGGACCCAGCCCACAGCCACAAATCCAGGGCAGTGCTGCCGAAGAGGCGAGGTGAGCGCGACCATGGGCCAGCAGCCACCCCTGCTGCTGCTGCTGCTGCTGCTGCTGCTGCTAAGTTGCTTCAGTCGTGTCCAACTCTGTGTGACCCCACAGACGGCAGCCCACTAGGCTCCTCTGTCCCTGGGATTCTCCAGGCAAGAGCACCCCACACACACAGTCACACAAAATTACAACAAGGCTTGATTCCAGTGCAAAACTTCCAAGATTAGTGATGGATCTCTCTCACTACCAGGCATGACAAAAGCAAGGCCTCCCACACACTAGACTTTGCTTTTGTTCACACTCTACAACCATTTGTCTGAGGGCAAAGAAAGCCACCTTGCCCCAAGAAGCAAAAAAAGTTTCTCTTTACATATTTTTAAACTAAGGGTTTCATCATAAATTGAGATAACGGTGCACGATTCCCTGTGGTTCAGGGTATACTTAAGATGAGCCTTTTATATAGTCAGTGGGTCTACTTTTATGCCTCTTAAACAGAATTGCAAAGAAAACTAGATCACTTTGCTTCAGCGTTAGTTTGGAGATCATTCTGAGAATAACAGGCATATCTGTTTTCTTAGTCCCACCGAGGCAACACCCCACAATAAAGTTAAGACTTTGAGCATGTTTACCCTCGCCCTGAAACCAGAACCGACCAAACTCCACCAGAGAAGCAGAGAGAGCAGGGGGCCACTGCAGAGGAGTTAGCCGTCCAAGAGGAGCAGCCTCTTGGTGACTCACTCGACAACACACAGGACGGCTACTCACATGACAACATGAAGCTGGGTGTTTTGTTTTGTGTCCACACTGGCGATGCGATGTTTTCCTTTCCTGATGAGGGCAGTTTCCACCAGCCCTGGCTGACATCCCTCTGTGTGGCCCTGTCTTCAAATGCTTGAGGGGACAGCAGCCACCCTGAACGGCTGGTGCACAAGCCCAGGTCTCTGGAAGTATTTTCGGACACACTTAGATCTCATCTCAAGAAGGTGAACAGCTGATATGACAGCTTCCAGTAGGTTCAGTGAAGCGAGCCTCAGTCCCATGGTCCAGTGGAGTTGAGCAGGCCGTAGGGATCGGGGTGGAAGATGAGAGACCAACTCCTGGACGTTGTTAGTAATCAGGGACGAGATGGTGGTGGCTTGGGCCAGGGTGGTAGTTACAGACCTGATGAAAGATGGTCGGATTCTGGATACATAATCCATTTTCTTAAAAGAAAAGATAGTTTGACAAGTTGGGATTTACATGAGTGGACTTCGTTATTTTCGGTTGCTCAGTCGTGAGCAATTCTTTGCAACCCCATAGACTTCAGCACAGTAGGGTTTCCTGTCCTTCACCAACTCCCAGAGCTTGCTCAAACTCATGTCCATTGAGTCAGTGTTGCCATCTAACCATCTCATCCTCTGTCACCCTCATCTCCTCCTGCCCTCAGTCTATCCCAACGTCAGGGGCATTTCTAATGAGTTGGCTCTTCACATCAGGTGACCAAAGTATTGGAATATCAGTTTCAGTATCAGTCCTTCCAATGAATATTCAGGACTGATTTCCTTTAGAATGGACTGGTTGGATCTCCTTGCAGTACAAGGGACTCTCAAGAGTCTTCTCCAACACCATAGTTCAAAAGCGTCAGTTCCTCAGTACTCAGCCTTCTTTATGGTCCAAGTCTCACATCCATACATGACTACTGGAAAAACCATAGCTTTGACTAGATGGACCTTTGTTGGCAAAGTAATGTCTCTGCTTTTTAATATGCTGTCTAGGTTGGTCATAGCTTTTCTTTCAGGGAGCAAGTGTCTTTTAAAAATTTCATGGCTGCAGTCACCATCTGCAGTGATTTTGGAGAACAAGAAAACAAAGTCTGTCACTGTCTCCATTGTTTCCCCATCTATTTCCATGACATGATGGGACCGGCTGCCATGATGCTTGTTTTTTGAATAGTCTGCCTGCAACTGGTTGGGCATGCCTGTTAACAGTGGGCTGGGGCTGGAGCAGACACGGGATGTCTGTTGGTGGTACCCACCAGCCAGAGCAGATACACGGTCCCACCTCTCTGCTAGAGGGTGACGTCAGAGAGGGGCAGCTATCAGCTGGCCCAAGGCCTTACAGCACAGATCTCCTCATTCCAAAGAACAGAAGAACAGGTGGGCGTGGAAATTATGAAACAAGGAGCTTTGTTAATTGTACCAAAGACAGTGGTTTTATCTGCCCTCTTGAAAGGAAATGCACCCCAAATCGGATGTTGGATTTGGATGAATGGAATGAACAGAGGCAGGGGAGGGAGGCATGGAAGAGGTTTAGATAAAAATGTATTATTTTACTGAAACAAGGGTTTCTTATAAAGTAACCTTGGCCGATAATCACACCCCAGAGTTAGATGGTAATTGAGTTAAACTGTATATTAAGTGAAGCAAACATTTTAGTTGCATCTCTTAATTAACACAATTAATAGCTTTGAGATTCTCTACACACTTTATCCAAAAAACTTCATGCATTTCCTTCCTGTGCACATTGGCTTCTGANCTGTATATTAAGTGAAGCAAACATTTTAGTTGCATCTCTTAATTAACACAATTAATAGCTTTGAGATTCTCTACACACTTTATCCAAAAAACTTCATGCATTTCCTTCCTGTGCACATTGGCTTCTGATCAGGGTTTTTCTCCAGCCCAGGGATACCTCAGGGTCAACTCAGACCTGACTTCCATGGGTCGTGTCCCGAAGACTCTGGATCCAGACCCTGAAGAACTTTGTTAGCTTCTCCAACTCAGGCCTGGACCTCAGCTCGGTTTTTTCTGTTTTTTTTGTTTGTTTTGTTTTGTTTATTTCCTGTTGCCCTGGGTCTTTGTCACAGCGCGGCCCTTCTCCAGTTGCAGCGAGCGGGGGCCGCCCTTCCCTCCAGTGCGCAGGCTCCTCACTGCAGCGGCTTCTCTCATTGCTGGCACAGGCCCCAGGCACGCAGGCTTGGGGAGCTGTGGCCCACGGGCTTAGCTGCTCTGCGGCATGTGGAATCTTCCTGGACCAGGTGTCGAACCTGCGTCCGCTGCATTGGCAGGCGGACTCTCACATGCTGACCCACCAGGGAAGTCTGCTTTTTCCCTTCTTAATGAAGCTCCTAACAGGAACTCATCTTATTTAAATTAGCTGTAGTTCAGAATATGTTTATAGGCACCTATAAGACAGGCATGTATTAAATCTATGAGGGAAACAGAACAAACCCAAGTTTCATTCCTTGAGGAAGGTTGCATTCTAATGCCTGAGACAGAAAAGAAACAATATATATAATAAGTACTATATGGAGTAGTGTGATTGAGGATACAGGTGATGGAAAATGGAAAAGCAGAGCTAAGTGAGGGGGATCCGGAGAGCACGGGGGGAGGTGGTTGGTCCAGGCAGACCTCATAGACAAAGCAACGCCTGAACAGCAGAAACCTTGAGATGAATCAGCCATGCTCCTGGGAGCAGGGACGTTGGGGGTGAGGACTCCAGGGACGGGGAGCCTGCTCCCGGCAGAGGGGATGCCCAGGTCCCAAGGAGGGAACGTTTCTAGCCTGATGGAGGGAAGGGCAGTCAGCGTGGCCGGAGTGGGTAGGGCTTTCAGAGCCGGGGGTGGGGAGACAGAGCCCGTGGGGCCTTTAAGGCACTGCGTCTCCGGGCACAATAGGATCCCCCGCAGGGCACTGTGGGAGGGTCGACCCGATGCGTGCACTCAGACCAGCGCTCCGGCTGCTGCGCTGAGACCAGACAAGAGCGAAAGACGGGAAATCAAGTGGAAGCTGTTACTTATGGCCACAGTCCAGGTGCGCATTGAAGACCAGAGAGGTAGCCACAGATGTCGTGAGAAGCAATTAGCTTCTGGGTATCTAATCCACTTACTTTTTAAAGAGGTGATACTTGATTTTATTGTAGAGATAGTAGTAGAGTAAATGCTAACCCTCGGAGTGTATCATCATCATAAATGATTTTTCCAGGCTGAAAAAGCTGACTCCAGAATCCTTTATACTCTCCCTCCAAAACAAAACACATAGCAAACTTGACGGGAAAACTGAAAATCATCCATAATCCTTTCAGTCAGAGAGAACCATTGTTAATATTTTGGAATATGTTATCTCATTCTCAAAGATTACATTATTTTGCACATTATGTTCTTTCCAGTAGGCACACAGGCATATTTTTAACATTTGTAAACCCAGCAAAACCAGCAGAACTATATTCCTTTTCCAAATTTCTATAGTCTTCATAATTATTATAAGATATAAGATTTCAATGTGTTGGTCTACTGTAAATAATTAAGTATTTCTTTTTGGGGGAACATTTGCACTTTGCCAGATTTTTTTTGTTTTTGATTCAGAAGTCAAGGCTGGAATCTTCTTTTGTGTAGCCTTTTGCAGCTTTTGAATTATTTCTTTAGGACAGATATGCAGGAATAGGATGTGAAAGTGAAAGTTGCTCAGTCGTGTCTGACTCTTTGCGACCCCATGGACTATACAGTCCATGGAATTCTCCAGGCCAGAATACTAGAATGGGTAGCTATTCCCTTCTCCAGGGGATCTTCCCAACCCAGGAATTAAACCCAGGTCTCCCGCATTGCGGGCGGACTCTTTACCTGCTGATTCTTTACCAGCTGAGCCGCCAGGAAAGCGCAAGAATACTGGAGTGGGTAGCCTTTCCCTTCTCCAGCAGATCTTCCCGACCCAGAAATTGAACTGGGGTCTCCTGCATTACAGGCAGATTCTTTACCAACTGAGCTGTCAGGGAAGCCCTGATGGGCTTCTGCCACTCTGATAGGAATAGGATAGGTTGGTGCAGTTATATATACACACAAAAAAAACTGCTTTGCTTTTTGAAGGGTTATATAACAAGGACCTAACAGTTTCACTGCGGCTTCTTTAGTTTTGAAGTTACTGCTTTTTTGAATTTACTTTTGCTGAAAATAGAACCTAAAAGTTTTAAAAACATATTTTTCATGTCTTTGATTAGTCTTAACACCTTTTACCGGAGAAAGCAATGGCAACCCACTCCAGGACTCTTGCCTGGAAAATCCCATGGACAGAGGGGCCTGGTGGGCTGCAGTACATGGGGTTGCTAAGAGTCGGACATGACTGAGCGACTTCACTTTCACTTTTCACTTTCATGCATTGGAGAAGGCAATAGCAACCCACTCCAGTGTTCTTGCCTGGAGAATCCCAGGGATGGGGGAGCCTGGTGGGCCCCCGTCTATGGGGTCGCACAGAGTCAGACATGACTGCAGTGATTTAGCAGCAGCAGCAGCAGCAACACCTTTTACATGTCTTTCAAAATATTTTTCATATTAAAATTAAAATTCAAGGTGCAGTTAATTTGTTGTCATAATCTGGGACACTATTCCACTATTCCAATACTTCCTTCCAGCCAAGGAAAGTGAGGACTGATGGGGGAGGTCTGAGAGAGAAATTTGTTCTTAATATTCATATTTGTTGATACGTGCATTTTTGGTGACAGAAACATTGTACTTTTCTATATATGGAGAGAGAGTCGTGACCTAAACTACATTCATGTTGGGGTTTTATGACTCAAATCTTGGTTAAATGCATGTCTTCTCATTGAGCCAACAGACTGGACACAGCAGACACAGAGCGCAGAGGTGGATCAGGCGGGTCTTGGTCTCAGGGAATTTCCGGCCTAGTGGGAAGAGGCATGTAGATTTTTAAGAACCACGTGTGGTGAGCATCATACCTGTCGTATATCTCCTTTGACTGTAGTCTGAAACCAAGTAAGCACCAGAATGGCAGAAACCATCCCTATTGATCTGCGACTAGTGGTCTTGGAAGGAGGTCTCCTGTTCAGCTGCCCAGGAACCTGGTCAAAGCTGTGAGTGACCACCCTGCCACAGTCTTCTAACTCCTTTTAATCTGGGTTTTAGAAAGAGGGTGGAGGCAGCAAAGGCCAGTGTGGGAGCGCAGGAAACCAGCTCCCATTTGCCCCCACTGCCGTCTGTCCTGGAGAGGGGCCATGGAGGGGATAGTCCGGGAACTGGCCGGAAATGTTCCCGGATGCGGTCCTGGCTGGGCACGCTGGGCTACGCCCCTGCCATCCTCCCGCCGATGCCCCACCAGCCACAGCATCTGGCACCAACCCATCTAGATTTCAAAGTTCCGCCCCCAGGAAGTTCAGGGGTGAGCTCTCGGTGCTCAAGAGAGAACAAAGCAACATACAGACTAAGAGGCAACCTGTCCCTGGGCGTCTAGGCAGAGGAGAGGGAGGCCCAGTGTGTCCAAGGGCAAGGGGGTGTGCAGCTGGGAGAGGCTGCAGGCTCTGGGCGCGCGCGGTTCAGCCCACCCCCAACGAGCCTTTGACTCAGCACAGCCACGCTGCCTCCCAAGTGGCTTTGAACTATCGACAGCTGTGCCCAGTAGGCGAAAAACTGAAGAATGGACTTTTAAAGGGGGTCACAGCAGCCCAAAGGCTCCAGAAGTGTTTTACAAAGATTCGCCCCAGATCTTCTGGGGATGTAGCCTGGGAAGGACACTTTTAGAAGCAGCCGCAGGGAACAGTAAGGGTCCGTCCCTAGGCTGCGAGCTGCTTGGCTGGGTCATTCCGAGGTGCCTCCCAACACCTGGGGTCTCTTGATTCTCTTCAGTGCCATCTCTGCAGGCCAGACCAGGGACTCAGTGACTAGCCACCAAATCTTGGCAGGGGGCGTCCTCCTCCCTCCCGCTGCAGCCTCGGGCCCAGCCTGCTGAGACGCTCACGCTCCGAGCCACCACCTTCCTGCCGCAGATGAAGACAAGTGCATCTCAAGGGGCTGTGGTGAAGAATCAGATGAAACAGCGTTTATTGAGAATGTTTTGACACCTGTAAAAATTGAGATAAATGCCCATTTCTGTTTTAGGACCTACCCCTCTTATACTGTTGCCATTTCTCTCTTCATTTGCTCCACAGACATTCACGGAGCAGCAGCTTTGTTCCAGGGACTGGGGGACGCAAGAATGAAGATGTGCTCACAGTCCTCAGGAAGCCGCCCACCCAACACCCCCCCAACCCTGCACTGAGGAAGGCCAATCAATGCACAAAAAACTGTCGTATCACCAGATTAGCATGACCATCTAAGCAGCGCCTGCACACAGTAGGCACTCAGTAAGCACTGTGGGGGTTAATGAATGCACTGAGGGATACGACGGAATCACAGATGGAGGGTGGGGGGAGCTTCCGGAGGCTCCGAGGGCCCGGAAGGAGAGAACCAGCCAATGGAGGAGCAATGTTCCAGAACCAGGGCACGGCTGGGCTCTCTGACTTCGAAACTGGCCAATGACTGGTGGACATGTACACCCTGCTATATTTAAAAGGGATGACCAACAAGGTCCTACTCTATAGCACAGGCAACTCTGCTCAATGTTATGTGGCAGCCTGGATGGGAGTTTGGGGGAGAGTGGATACATGGATATGTACGGCTCAGTCCTCTTGCTATTCAACTGAAACCATCACAACATTGTTAATCGGCTATACCCTGATACAAAAAAAGTATGTTAAAAAGAAAACTGGCCCACAACTCTTACATCCTGTGTTCCTCTGTGTGCTTAGCAATGGAGCTGTCAACATCTTGGAAATGAAACTGCCTTAAAAGATCTTGCCTTCGAAACAAAACACATATTCAGCAGCAAAGGCATAGAACTGGCTCAGGTCATTGGGTCACCCAAGCCCTTCAGCCTGTTCCCAGTGACACGTCTCCATTGCGCCGCCCCTTGGCGTGGCCTGCAAAATCCCTGCAGTGCGCTGGCTAGAGCTGGCAAACACGGATCCATTCCGTCCATCTGCTTTGGTCCGCGTCCACGTATTTCAGAGCACGTCCTTCATTACCTTAATCAAGATAATACAATCTTAGTGGTGAAGACAGGGAGGTTCCTGTTCTCAAAATGCCTCCCATTTTTACAAGAACAGAAGCTCAGTCTGCAGGGGAGATAGCTGCTGGATATCAGATAAGGAATCTGGTATTTTAATGACCTTTGCTCAGGTTCCTTTTAGAGAGCACATTTCTGAATGAAAACACTGTAACCAGAGTGTGACCCCGAGGACACGGGGGGGGGGGGCGCGNGGGAGGAGAAGGGGATGACAGAGGATGAGATGGTTGGATGGCATCACCTACTTAATGGACATGGGTTTGGATAAACTTCGGGAGTTGGTGATGGACAGGGAGGCCTGGTGTGCTGCAGTTCATGGGGTTGCAAAGAGTTGGACACAACTGTCGACTGAACTGAACTGATGGAGAACAGTATGGAGGTTCCTTAAAAACTAACAGTAGAACTACCGTATGACCCAGAAATCCCACTCTTGGGTGTATATCCAGAGAAAGTCATAATTTGAAAGCATATAATCACCCCCAATGTCCATTGCAGCACTATTTACAATAGCCAGGATGTGGAAGCAACCTAAATGTCTATCGGTAGAGGAGTGGCTAAAGATATAGTGCAAATATACACTGGAGTATTACACAGCCATAAAAAAGAACAAAATAATGCCATTTGCCTGGAGCCTTTTTGAGCCATTTCCTTCTCTACAAAGTGAAGATGTTACCACCTCCCTGGCCCACTTTCCAGATCTGTTCTCTGGAACCAAAGGGAGAGAATAAGTATGGTAGCGCGTTGTATCCTGTAAAAGCCTGTGTCCATGCCATGTGAAAAGGTTAAAGGTCACAGAGATTGAAGGTCACCTGAACCGAGGGGCTTACAGGCCTCAAGTTTACCCCCGAGTGAACCTGAGCCCTAGAGCCTCCCGTTCTGCTTGACCAAATGCCTGCCAGGAGAGTCCTTAGAGCTTGGATGTTGATCTTAATTTCTGAGTTCCCCAAATACTCATTTGAAACTGGCAAATCTTTACAAGGGTGAGCACTCAGAAAGAAATGAGAAAGAATCTCCCACACTCATGCCAGAAAGCATCCCGTGTCCTCAGGAGGTGGGAGTATGGTCCAGGCACCCCCGCCTGGGCCCGGTGCATAGAGCAGGATGGAGCACCCCACCTCCTGCTTCATGACCGTCCACCAGAAGGTCAAGGTTAGAAGGCTCCTGAGCCACTTCCTCTTGGCAGGGAGGTAGACGTCAAGGCCAGCTGTCTCCAAAACCAAGGGCAGTTGCAGGGCCACCAGGTGGTCATCTGCCCAAAGATAGAAGGCAACCCTTTCCCTCAATTCTGCCTCCAGAAGGGACTGGCATTCTGCTCTTGGAAAACGACTTCCCGGCTGGGAGCTGACCCACATCGCCGCTCCTGCCCACACAAGTAATTGTCTACCGCGGGGAGCCTGTTCTCCAGCCACCGGCCGTTCTCCGGTTTCCAGCCTGTTCATTGGTTTGCAGTGGTTCTGCTGCAGCAGCTATACAGAATCCCGCTCTGGGGTCTGTCTCCTGGCTACCTGAGGGAGTCCAGGGGGAGCAGATGCCCCCAAAGGCACTGCCATGACCCCAAAGGGGCATCCTCCTGCGACAGCCCTCTTTGAAGAAGGAGTCACTTGACTGTTGCTCACAGCTATGTATGACCCCAGGGAAATGCAGAAGGGAGGCTGCAGCGGGGGTGAGACGGGAAGGCAGGCCGGGTAACCTGATGGAGGGGTGCTCTCCTTTCTTTCTTTCTGAAGAACAAAACAGAGTCAAAGCCGGAAAGAGCTACGAGGGCAGAATGGGGAGCTTGGCAGGAACGATGACCCCGCTTAAGGAGAGTCAGGGGAAGTCGCTCTCTTGACTGGGAAGCCAAAGACACAGTGGAAGGAGGGCCACAGATCAAAGTGCCCCTGGAGGGTCACTGGGAGGTCTCCGGTGAGGAGCCAGAATCAGAGGCGGAGAAGCGGCTTAGCCGGTAGGTGGATGCATCTGGACCAGCTCCTCAGACTTCCCAGCTCCCGAGCCAGTGAATGGTCTTTCCAGTCATTGGACAGATGCCTTTATGCCTTCTCCTCTCAAGCTGCCTGTGGGTTTGTATCTGCTTTATTCACCGCTATATCTAAGTGCCTTGGAAAGTGTCTGGCTCATAGAAAGAAATCAATAAATATTTTCAGAGTAAATGAATGGCCCATTGAGTTATACTTTTCTCTTAATTGAGGAGGTATATTCAGGCTGTTTTAAACCATTATACAGGGGGCTTCTTTACATGCTAATCACAGTCCAGGATCAATAACATGGGAGGGGGGCTGTTAGGGTGATCTGGGGGGCTGCTTGTCACAGCAACGATGGTGTCATTGTGGGGGCTGGCGGTGAAGGAGGGCAGAGGAGACTGTGAACTGAGCTCGGAGGTTTTTCAGTTAAGGGCATTTGGTGAGAAAAGGAGAGCCGGACGGTGTGAAACGACTGAAGGATGGAGATCAAAGCCTGGAGAGGAGATAAAGGGACCCGGGCATGTGTGCTGGGAGGGACAACTCAGTTCAGGAACACCTGTCAGACGTTATCCTCTGGTGGATGACTACAGAGGCTTGGGGACACACTGGCTTTTACGCCTTGCAGCTGGATATCTCGGTGATTTGTGCGGTACCAGGTCCCTGCTTAGAAGCACACCCGATTATAAGTGTCCCCAAGGGAAATAGCTCCAACATAAAGTACTCTCTGTAGCCCCTTTCCCAGGGATGAAAGTGAAAGTGAAAATCGCTCAGTTGTGTCCGACGCCAGAATGCTGGAGTGGGTAGCCTTTCCCTTCTCCAGGACATCTTCCCAACCCAGGGATCGAATCCAGGTCTCCCACATTGCAGGCGGATTCTTCACCAGCTGAACCCATGAGGCAAGCATTCCTAGGAATGCGCTGGCCTAAAAAGCAAGACTTCTACATCTCAGCAGACTCCTGGACACTGCCACACAGCCCAGGTGTGACCACACACTTCAGAGGATGGTGACTTTGGGGCAGCAGGACAGTGAGGCTAGGGCAGAGACAGAAGCAGGTGAAGGCAGGACCTCGCTGGGGGCTGGACTTTCTGTTCGAGGACAGGCTTCGGTGCTTGGCCTCAGAGGCTGTTCCGTCATCCAGGGAACTTAGGCGTTCTCGCCTGGGGTAAGCCAGGCTGTGTGAGGCTGCACAGTGACTCACCCAGGGCCCTGGGCACCGAAGGTTTTATCAAATCTTGGCCAGTTCAGGACATTCCAGTCCACAAAAGTCCCTGAGTCAGATTCCCTGGGTTAGAAAAACAAATGAAAATGGTTCCTCTTACCCTAATCAGCTTTAGAGAAATGAAATGAAAAGAGTGAGCACAAAGGTTAACAGCATGGCCTTCACAGTCGCACTGACAGCTGAAGGCTCTGCCAGCGCCCTAGAATTTAAGACAAGATGGGCTCATCTTTCCTGCTGAAGCAATGACCCGGGAGTCAAGGGGTAGCCCAGGCTCCGAGGAAGAGAACACAACCAAGAAATTCTTTAGCTGTTTTAGGGTATTCGTGAGGAGCCAGACTTGAGATTCACCTCAAAGCACAGCCATATGTTTCAAGTCAGCATTTAGGGTTTTAATTCGAGGGAATGAAGCTAGGCAGTGGCTTTCACCTTTCCTTCCACCCCGCAAGCTGACACTGAATAATGCGCATGCATTTCCCCCTCCACAGTCTGCCCAACCTGGTTGCCTTTTCGCGGTAGACCGGCTGAGAAGCCTACACATTGTGCAGCTCCTCACAGAAGTCTCTGGAACGCAAGAAACAGGGGTGCTTCACCCCATTTCCACTCCCACTTCTCTTCTGGGATCTGGGGGACGTGGAAAGAAGGTGCACATTTTTCCTTAGCTCTAAAAACGCAGTGGAAAGGCGACTNGGATTCTTCACCAGCTGAACCCATGAGGCAAGCATTCCTAGGAATGCGCTGGCCTAAAAAGCAAGACTTCTACATCTCAGCAGACTCCTGGACACTGCCACACAGCCCAGGTGTGACCACACACTTCAGAGGATGGTGACTTTGGGGCAGCAGGACAGTGAGGCTAGGGCAGAGACAGAAGCAGGTGAAGGCAGGACCTCGCTGGGGGCTGGACTTTCTGTTCGAGGACAGGCTTCGGTGCTTGGCCTCAGAGGCTGTTCCGTCATCCAGGGAACTTAGGCGTTCTCGCCTGGGGTAAGCCAGGCTGTGTGAGGCTGCACAGTGACTCACCCAGGGCCCTGGGCACCGAAGGTTTTATCAAATCTTGGCCAGTTCAGGACATTCCAGTCCACAAAAGTCCCTGAGTCAGATTCCCTGGGTTAGAAAAACAAATGAAAATGGTTCCTCTTACCCTAATCAGCTTTAGAGAAATGAAATGAAAAGAGTGAGCACAAAGGTTAACAGCATGGCCTTCACAGTCGCACTGACAGCTGAAGGCTCTGCCAGCGCCCTAGAATTTAAGACAAGATGGGCTCATCTTTCCTGCTGAAGCAATGACCCGGGAGTCAAGGGGTAGCCCAGGCTCCGAGGAAGAGAACACAACCAAGAAATTCTTTAGCTGTTTTAGGGTATTCGTGAGGAGCCAGACTTGAGATTCACCTCAAAGCACAGCCATATGTTTCAAGTCAGCATTTAGGGTTTTAATTCGAGGGAATGAAGCTAGGCAGTGGCTTTCACCTTTCCTTCCACCCCGCAAGCTGACACTGAATAATGCGCATGCATTTCCCCCTCCACAGTCTGCCCAACCTGGTTGCCTTTTCGCGGTAGACCGGCTGAGAAGCCTACACATTGTGCAGCTCCTCACAGAAGTCTCTGGAACGCAAGAAACAGGGGTGCTTCACCCCATTTCCACTCCCACTTCTCTTCTGGGATCTGGGGGACGTGGAAAGAAGGTGCACATTTTTCCTTAGCTCTAAAAACGCAGTGGAAAGGCGACTGGGAGCCCACATGCGTGCTTGCTAAGAAACTCAGTCGTGTCCAGCTCTTTGCAACCCCATGGACTGTAGCCCGCCAGGCTCCCCTGTCCATAAGATTCTGCAGGCAAGAATACTGGAGTGGGCTGCCATGCCCTCCTCCAGGGGAACTTCCTGACCAAGGATCGAACCTGCACCTCCTGTGGCTCCTGCATTGCGGGCTGATTCTTTGCTGCTGAGCCTCTGGGGAAGGCCTGGCAACCCACAGGCTCTTTCTAGCCTCTTCCCTCTGGGCGCAGTTGACCTGCTCCATAACCTCGTGCCATGGGCGTGGTCTGATCTTGTGCTGAATTCTTGGCGGGTCTGTGGGCGGCGGAGGGGGCGGGGAGACTGAATTTGTTAGGAGCCCAGCCAAGGCATTCTCTCGGACAGTAAACAACCACGCCTGCTCATCAGACATCGGCCCCTACGCGTGTTCACCCGCACCCTGGAAGAGGTCTGAAATGCTCGACTGCAACTAGAAGCTCTTTTATCTTGCGGTTTCTTTGCAGGGTAGTGCAAAGAATGCTGAACCAAGGCTCCGGTGATGAGATTCTGCGGGGTCGATGCTGCCACTAGCCGGCTGTGTGACACTCGGGAAGCCCATTTCCTTCTCTGATTCTCAGGCTCCTTTGGTATCAAATGAGGGCAATTGATTTCCTTGGTATACTTCAAGGATGCTCTGCTGGGTTGTTGTTTTTTTTTAAGCGGGGGACGGATTTCTTTTGTTTCTCCACTAGATGGCGATGTGTCTCCAACTGCAGCTGGCCCGGGCCTGCGGCAATCTGGCGGGTATTTGTTCAGCGGTTCCACTTGGCCCAGCACAGCGAAGGCGAGGGCGGGGCGGGGACGGGTTTCGCTCTTCCAAGACCAGAGGGAGATGGTGCGATCTGGCTCGGCAGGTTGAATCAGGGAGAACAGGAAATGGTCATGAGCTTACGCTTCAAAAAAGCAACGTGGTTTAAAGCATGACGCTCGGGCTCAGGTTGCACAGGCCAGGCGGGCTCCTAAAGGCAGGTCCTGCCCTCGGAAACCTGTGTTGCTACATGGACCCGGATTTCACCAGGACAAGTCCCCGGAAGATGATGGTGCAGGCTCTGTGCTGGAGCTCCGTTTGCAGCTAAGCTTTCTGGAATGTCAGCCACACAAAACAAAGGCTCAGAAGCTTCAGGAAGAACCTTAAGGACAAGTGCCCTCTGCCGCAGAACCCCTGCCACGGAGTTCCCGAGAGGTGGGGGTCCAGGCGACCTGGGACTGGCACCTTTCCTCATGTCTGTTCAAGTCAAACACGACAAGACTGACATATTTTCCCGTTCTGCGACAATCTCAATGATTTTTTGTTTTTAAAAAGAAGGTCAGATAGTTGAAGTCAACAAGTGTACCAGAATAACCATGTTTTTACGTGCAGTCAGTAAATCCTTCTCTGAATACATTAAACAGTACATAATATAAGTAAATATACAGCTTTTGTGGGAAGAAGGCTGTATATATGTATCTAAAGCTATGTTAAATTTTGTGTGTATGTGTGAGCAAATATTAGAATATAAAGAACAAATCCAAAGATGGTTTGGTTTGTGGCATTTGTGTGTTTGGGGGGAATTTTTCTTTCTTATTTAGAATGTTCTTATTTTGCTCTGATGGTTGAGAAATAACAGTAGCAGTTCCCTAAATAAACCAGGATCTTTGACTTCTAAAAATCTTCCTGTATATCCCTAAAAATGCGTTTTTGCTTTAAAATCCTTTTCAAGTGCTCTGCCCAAAGGTCAGAATTTCCATCAAGTGTGACTGTTTGTGAGTTATTTTTAAAGATTCCCTTTCTCAGCCTCACTGAGATGTTTTCCCATTGATATTTTTTTTAATATAATATTTTGGGTTTAGCAGAATAATTATTTGTTCTTCTCTCTTTAAACTGAAGGCAATGCAATATTGAAATATTTCCTAAAAAAGTCATCACCTCACTTCTGTAAAGTAACTCCCTTCCATGCATATTCCTTCTGGATGCTGGATATGTATATGTCTCTTTTTGTATAGTTGTAATCACAGAATACATGCTGTTTTGCAGAATACTTACTTTTAAAAACTTGCCAAAATTTATCCAATATCTGGCTGACATTATTTCCAAAATGCCGAAAGTCTCAGTACTCACCCAAAGACCCTTCAGAATGATAATCACTTAAAGCTGAAATGATACTGGGGAATTACATTACCCATCATGATCTTTTTAGTCCTTAGAAACAGTAACACCTGTGGATTTTGATCAGTAGAAAAGGACTCTGAGGCGCCCACATATAAGGTCCAGTGGTCTGTAGAGAGATCCGCTGAGTCAGCTGCCCCTTCCTCTGCACTCGCCTGGGTGTCTCTATGTAGTGTTTTGAACTTCTAGTTCTTTTTGTTGTTGTTGTTTTGTTACTAAATCGTGTCTGATTCTTTTGGGACCACCATGGCCTGCTGCCCGCCAGGCTCCTCTGTCCATGGGATTTCCTAAGCAAGCATCCTGGAGTGAGTTGCCAATTCCTTCTCCAGAAGATCTTCCCAACCCAGGGGTCGAGGCTGAGTTATTATTTATCTGTGTGTGGTGATGCTGAGGCAGTGTGTTCTATCCTGGCCCACTGCTGAGCAGAGCGCCTCACCATCCACGGTTTAATGAGAGATTCCTAGGAGGGCATCTCCTTTTGTCAGAGACAATGGGCAGCAATCTATGGCAGAAACTGGGCTTCTGAGAGAGGTAAGGAATAAAAAAAGAGGCTTCCCCCAACTCCCAGTGGGAGGGGAAAACTAGAAATAGTTCTCAAGTACCCAGAGTCTGCCTTCCATCTCCCACTTGGCAAGGAGGAATCTCACCAACCACCAGTTCAGTTCAGTCGCTCAGTCGTGTCCAACTATTTGCGACCCCATGAATTGCAGCACGCCAGGCCTCCCCGTTCATCACCATCTCCCGGAGTTCACTCAGACTAATGTCCATCGAGTCCGTGATGCCATCCAGCCATCTCATCCTCTGTCGTCCCCTTCTCCTCCTGCCCCCAATCCCTCCCAGCATCAGAGTCTCCCAGTGAGTCAACTCTTCGCATGAGGTGGCCAAAGTACTGGAGTTTCAGCTTTAGCACCATTCCTTCCGAAGAAATCCCAGGGCTGATCTCCTTCAGAATGGATTGGTTGGATCTCCTTGCAGTCCAAGGGACTCTCAAGAGTCTTCTCCAACACCACAGTTCAAAAGCATCAATTCTTCAGCACTCAGCCTTCTTCACAGTCCAACTCTCATATCCATACATGACCACAGGAAAAACCATAGCCTTGACTAGACGGACCTTTGTTGGCAAAGTAATGTCTCTGCTTTTTAATAAACTGTCTAGGTTGGTCATAACTTTTCTTCCAAGGAGTAAGCATCTTTTAATTTCATGGCTGCAGTCACCATCTGCAGTGATTTTGGAGCCCCCAAAAATAAAGTCTGACACTGTTTCCACTGTTTCCCCATCTATTTCCCATGAGTGATGGGACCGGATGCCATGATCTCAGTTTTCTGAATGTTGAGCTTTAAGCCAACTTTTTCACTCTCCTCTTTCACTTTCATCAAGAGGCTTTTTAGCTCCTCTTCACTTTCTGCCATAATGGTGGTGTCATCTGCATATCTAAGGTTATTGATATTTCTCCCGGCAATCTTGATTCAGGCTTGTGTTTCTTCCAACCACCAGAGCACACTCTTTCACTTGTACCACGGATCGCCCCAGTCCTTCTACAGACTCAGTGATATCCTTCACCGATCTCTGCAAATCTAGAGAATCCAAAACAGTTCCTTTGCTGCCTGATCACTGGCCCATCCCTTAGGCTCTCTGAGGCTCCGCAAGAAAGGGCAGGAGTGACTTCAATTAACTTTTGGTAGGAAAGAGGCAAGGGAGTCACTTCAACACCAAATATATTTCTGGCTCTTCAAAGAGGTTCAGAAATCACTTTACAGTGCAGTATTTTTGCTTTAACTACCCAAAGAACAAGTCAGGATCAGTGCTAATGTTTAATTAAAACAAATACAAAATAAGCTACTGTTGTGTCCTTATATTCTGCTCAGAACAGCCTTGCAGATACCAGTAATGAGACATGGCAGGCCAGTAATTAAATGTAGACTTTGCTTTCATGCCATTACAGGGTAAGAATGGGCACGACTTGCTAAAATACTTCCACACGATGGTAATTACTTGATACTTCTCTGCAAGGTTATATTAAAGCATTCCATGCAACCTCAGATGCCAGGACAAAAGAGGTACCTTTTAATAAAGCTCTATCACATAGTCATCTATTTATACTCTGCCTTGACTCAGAAAGGATCTGAGGTAGCCAACAAAAACAATGATAGGAGAAAAAATGCTGTCATTTGTGAGTAACTGTTACATGTCAGCTGTTGCAGACCAGGTGTTTTATTTACATTGGCTATAATTTTTCAGAAAACCCCTAAGGAGAGATGTTATTAATGCTAGGGAGGCGACAGGCATAGAGGTGAAGTACCAGGTTCTGGAGTCAGAATCCTGGCTCCATCACTTACTAGCTGTGAGACTACAGCAAGTGGCCTAAACTCTCTGTGGCTCAGTGTGGTATCTGTACAGTGGAGACATTAGTAACTACTTCCTAAGGTTTAGGGCTAAATGGAATCAACATGTAAAGTAGTTATGAAAGTGCCTGGCACATAGGAAGGGCTCAGCTAGTGTTAGTAACGTGGCAGAGACATTTGTTGCAGATGCAATGACCTAGGTATTTTCCTAAACATCCAATCCCCTTGCAGTTAGGCAAAGTCATATGACTAGTTTGTGTCAATAAAATATGATAGAAAGTGATATGTCATTTCCAGATACAACAGTTACGAGACAATGCCTGGCTTTTTAGCTCTCACTTCCCTGGCTCTAGACCTAGAAGCAACATGTTAGGTGACGGCAACGCTGGATGGAAGGTACCTGCATCCCAGAGTCATCAGATCAAGGAGGGCCCAGGTAATGCACATCAGATGTTACAAGAGCAAAAACTCCATTTTCACTGTTCTAAACTACAGATATTTCCAGATTTACTTGTTATTGCAGCATAGCACACCATATCCTGAGGAACGTAGTGCTATTACGTTATTCTGATCACCTTCTTTTTGCACTTTGAAGAAACTAAAGAGAAAACATCCATTTGAACCTAGGTACCTATTAAGCGCCAAATATTGCATCTTCATATGAACGTTTGCCTTTTTGGGAGTTCTCACAAACTCACAGATGCTACAAAAAAAGTTTCCAAAAAGAGTTTATCTTCACTTAAGCACTGATTTAAAAAACAAAAACAAAAAAACACCAGAGATGGTAACTGTCAGGGAACATGCGTATATGCTTCTTCCGAATCTGGACCGTGACCACCTTTAAAAACTACATCAGAAAACTGGTAGGGAGAGAAGCTTAGAATCCTCCTATCATTCTAGGGAGAGTATACCTGAATCTCAAATCTGAGTTACCTTAGATGGGCTGGTGTGCTGGAGACGCCAGTAACAGGAGGCTGCAGGGCCACTAAGGAGGAGCTCAAATAGTCTGACTGTTACAAGGGGATGAGAGCCCCAGGGACACTGAGCAGGCGGGGAGACCGCGAGTCCGGCCCACTTTCTCTGGTTGCCAATAGCCTTCCTGCCTGCCCCATCTCCCGTCTACTCTGTAATCATTCAGCATCCCCTCCTTTTTTCTTTTGAAAGTTCTCAGCAAGAATAATTTAGTAATATATATTAAAGCATAAAGCTCATTTGGAAGACCCTCTGTACTAAACAAGCAGGCGTGGAAATGATCTTTCCAAATACGAGGCTGACTCGGTGTTCCCCTCACCTTCTTCCTTGCGAGGTAGTGGACAATGTGCTGCTTCTATTGTTCCTGCCAATCCTAAATGTCTGGTGTGAATGACGGGTGGCAACATGTCTTCATGTGGGCCTGAATTTCACAGCTTAGAAACATCAGTAGAAGCAAAATGCAATGTTCATTCTGTGCCTGGATTTTTTTTTTTTTTTCATCCACAAAGTCATTACAGTTCTTACTGCCTGCCACACAGGGATGGTATGAAAATGAACTCAGGTGTTACAATGCACCTTAAAGGCATCCCATGAAATGTTATCTCAGTGTTAAACTGGAGAAGGCAATGGCATCCCACTCCAGTACTCTTGCCTGGAAAATCCCATGGACGGAGGAGCCTGCTGGGCTGCAGTCCACAGGGTCGCTAAGGGTCGGACACGACTGAGCAACTTCACTTTCACTTTTCACTTTCATGCATTGGGGAAGGACATGGCAACCCANCACACACACACACACACACACACACACAATATGGGATGTGCTGGTTACATGGCGATTCAGCCGAGTTGGGGTTTAAAGCATTTATCTCAGAAGGTCAGCGGTCAGGGTTGGGGATCAGTAGGCAGAGCAAACCCCTTGGAAGTAGAAGGTTTATAAAGTTTCAGGCACAGGGGTAAGGGAAGCCTTGCTTTGCGAAGTGCAAACACTTCCCCCCTCTGCAGTGCAGTCTCTAGCTGGCACAGGCAGTGTGACCAGGAGCCAAGCAGTAGTGACAGCGGCTGATTGGTTCAGCAGCCTGTCTGAAAGCAATTAAAAAGAGCGAGCATCATCTCATGAAGAGGTTGCAAACAAAAGGCCGGGAGTGCTTTTTCCTTTCTTAGTTGATCTGGCCTGTCAACGACTTCATTAGCAACCTGATCAGGTTCTAATTAGCACCCTCATTAAGTGCTTTCAAATCAGAACCTGGGGAACTGGAAGGGAAGGTGAGAGCCAGTTGGACAGGATCTCTTGCAAGAAATGGACATGGGTTTCTGGACCTGAGTCATTGGCACAGACTTTCTTCTTAAAGTGGATTCCCATATAGGGGAGTCCTCTGAACATTTTATTTCTGAAGCGAGCGGTTCAACCCTTTATTGAAAAAGTCTAGGCAGTAAAGCAAGAGGAACTACTTGCTTAAGAACAACATGGAAAAATAATTGGGAACTGTTTCACAGGCAAGCATAAAGGGAAAAAGCAAAATTAATGCTTTTGGCTCAGGGGCTGTGCTCTTATGTTCTCTAAGATGACTTTCCTTGACCTTAGGAAACCCTTGGACTCTAGGCAACCAAGAACAATCTTGGAAAGACCTTTAAAACCTAAGATTCATGGAAATCCAGCATCATTCCTTGCAACACCACAATGAGGTGGGCATGGATCCTAATACACACTCCGCTTTAAAAGTACTTAACTTTCAAGACGTTTGTAAGGTGGTGGCAGTTGTTTCTCAGCTGTTTGTTCCTTTCAGCTGCCAATACCAAGAGTCCTTCCGATCATGCTCAGCCTAACAGACTGTGGGACAGCAGCCAGGTCAGAGCCACAATGGTCCAACATAAGGCTTGGGAATTTTATTCTTCAAAACCACAAGTATCAAATTTCAACTGTTAAAAAGATTTTTTTAAAAAAAATCAAGCACAGAGGAAAGGAAAGATCTTTCTATTCTAACCTCTCTTCTTCAGCATAATTTCTCCTTCTTTTCCTGTCTTTGCAGCAATCAAAAAAAGGGCATCACATAAGAAATTGCTCGGTGTGACTCATTTAAGCCAGGATTTTTTGCACATATGTGATGAGAGGGTTTCACTGGTTGGCCAGTGCAAGGTCTTAGGGCCCAGATGTTATAAAGCCACTATCTCCAGAATTTCCTAAGCCCAGAAAGGCAATGGAAAGCAGGTTCAATCCATTTAGCTACAATGGGTTGAACCAAAGATAGTGTGAGAATGAACAGAACTGAATCTCTTCCAACAACTCTTCCAAACTCGGGGGAGTATGTGCATGGTGTGTGTGTGTGAAGGGCCACGGGCTACAGGAGGAAGAGATATAAATTCATCCTAAGACTGTCACTGATTTGTGTTATAAACAAATCAAGGTCACGACTGAAATATGTCTTGTTCAGTCATGACCTCACTGCACTCTCCTACATTTCACAAGGTGATGGCAGAAACTGAAGCTAACTGAAGTCCTTAAAGTCGCGACATCAGAGCACCCTGAACCAGCAGCCCTTCTGGCACAGGGGGCTGGGTGGGCGTTTGCTGAAACAGGAGGGAAAGAGGCAGGGCGCAACCTTTAAAAAAAAGGATACGACCTAGGACACAACAAAAACCAGTTAGAACCAACTAGGTCCAAGACGGCGGAAGAGTCGACTTTCAGGAGACCTTCAGCCTCGTTATACACTCATCGTAATACATTAGCATGCTAAGCGACACACCCACCCGCAGTGACAGTTCTGAGGCCAACCATAAAAGGTCAAAATGTGGCGGTGACCCAATTCCTGGAAATCTCCGCCCCTTTCCCAAAATAATTGGAATAACCTTCCCACTCATTAGCCGATGAAATTACCCAGTCCATAAAAACTATTCGGGGCTCTCTCACCTTCAGAGATGGCCCACATTCTGTATGTGAAATGTGAAGTGTGTTTCTCTCTACATAAATGTACTTCTTACCATCATTTTGTCTCTAAATTCTTGCAGAATGAAGCAAGAACCTTAAATTTACTAGGAACATTAAGGATACAGGCTTTAGGGTCAGAACATCCCAAGCGTGGCCTCAGGAAGGGGTCTTGTCTGAGCCTGTTTCTTTCTCTCTAAAATAAGGTGAGACTCTCTCCTTATAGAAATTTTCTGGATACTGAGTGAGAAAACCCTTCTGATGCTGAGCACAGGGTTGCTGTTTAGTCGCTAAGTTGTGTCCGACTCTTTTGTGAGCCCATGGACTGTAGCCTCACCACACTTCTCTGTCCATGGGATTTCCCAGGCAAGAATACCAGAGTGGGTTATCATTTTCTCCTCCAGGGGATCTTCCTGACCCAGGGACCGAACCCAGGTCTCCTGCATCACAGGCAGACTCTGCTGCTGAGCCATCAGGGGAGCATGGGGTAATTCTAAGAAGTGTTGTTTCCTCTTCCTCTCTCCTCTCCTTCTGCAGTGGGATGACGCCTCTCCCAGCATCCTTTTCCTCTTGTCCTCCTAGAACCACACTCCTTAATTCTAACCTTTGAAGTCAGAAAGTACGTTTTCATTGATTTAGCTGTAGGTCAACTGAATGCAAAACACAGACCGTCAGTAGAATTCTTTGCGTATAATTTTCATGGACTTTATGCTTTCCTAGAAGTCTTGTAATTCATATGTAAACAATTGAGGTTTGAGATACTTATCAAAACAGTTTTAAAATGAAGCCCAGAGAACAATGGTTCATTGTCCTCATTATTCCAGGACTTTTTCCCGAATCCCTTTACCCGTCTCTTGTCATAGAACTTCAAATGGCAGTTACCCTTCCCTCCGCCTCCACTTGCCTGCTTTGCATTATCAACCTTGACAATAGCACCCATAACAGACAGGCAGGTGCCCTTACTCAAGGGCAAAAATTGAAAACAAAATTGCTAACACGATTCACAAGCTTTGACAGACTGACTTTTGGAGCAGCCCAAATGGGAAATGCTCTGATTATTCATGCAAATGACAGGTCTGCCCATCCTCCTTGAAAATTACATCACTTAAAAACTACATGCAGCCCACTTCAGTGTCTATTCACTGCACTTNTAGATTAGCACTGTATGTGTTGTGAAGAAACCTAACCAGGACTCCTTAGGGAAATGGCTGATTCCAAGGCCAAGCCAAGAAAGATATAAGATGGGCTACAAATATCTTGTCAGAAAGTTAGTGCTCAATGAATGATTGGGAATGTCAAAAAGTAGAGAAAGTGCCTTGAAGAGGATTCCACTGGCCAAATACAGGACAATTTGAGCATGAAAATAAGTCATGATTATACCCAAGCAAAAATGGGAATCTCTAAGGCCTCATTGATTTAAATATATTAATAGGGAGAAAAGAAAGCTCTTCCTCATAGTAGAACACCAACTTGAGACACGTAGGAGAAATCATAAAATCGGCCTCAAATGTTCTCCCCACAGAATAATTATAGTTATCAAGGGAACAAGGGTAGGTGTACAGTTGAACAAAATTGTAAGCACCACCTTGCCTGGGGAGATCAAAGTTAACCTGAGAAGTGATGGAACCAACTGGCACAGTGTGCCATCTGAGGCAATGCGACAAGCCACATCATGCGCTACAGGAGGGAACAGTGAAAAGAAC
Organism: Neotragus pygmaeus; assembly: GCA_006410875.1. Taxonomy (NCBI): domain Eukaryota; kingdom Metazoa; phylum Chordata; class Mammalia; order Artiodactyla; family Bovidae; genus Neotragus; species Neotragus pygmaeus. The sequence continues at coordinate 56,187 of SJYV01019193.1, forward strand.
ACAGCGCTGCTTGGAACATTCCTACTCACAACGCGTAGCCTGTGTCTAATTATGAGGACACCGAGAACCAACTCAAACTGAGGGACATTCTCAAAAATAACTGGCCTGTAACCAGACTGAAGGAGGCTGATGGGACATGACACCTAAAGACAATACGGCTGCCTGGATTGGATCCACTAGAGTGGGCTCTACAGGGTAATATTAAAATTGGAGCAATTAGACCACCTGGTATGAAAATGTGATTTTCAATATATGAAAAGATAGTGCTTACAGAAATATCTATGGGCTGAATGTGGGATTTGGTGACCCATCTGGTGCACTATTTCTCTACAGATATGTATCTATATCAAGGATTATTAATGGGACAGTTGGGTAAATGTGAATGTAGACTGGGCAGAGAGAAGTGGGAATTCTTTGTACTTTAGTTCCAAAATAAAAAGTGTATCTATTTATATCTATCTCATCTATCTAATCACTGGTTAATTACATATTCCTGATATGTAGAATGCTTTTTCTAATAAGAAAAACAGACCGAAAATTTAACCTGAAAATATATTATGGTTTATCTCCGCTTGTTCTTGAGTCAGTTAAGCTGATAAGTGGATTTTTAAATCTCCTTGGACACTGATCATTTGCATAAGCTGGGAATAATGAGATAATGTACGCAAAGAATCCTCCACAGTCAGCCTTGGTTTTCTTTGACTACATCTCCATCTCATTCAATATAAGACGTATTGCTCTCACCTCACTGCACTCAGAGATGGACAACCACTGGGGCTGGCAGGGTGGTCTTCCCCTATGGATGGCAACTCAGTGCCCTGGCCAATGTAAAAAGCAAACCCATAGGCGTGGCTTGGTTATTCTTGAGTCCTAACAATAACCAGTCAACCCGAGTCACCTGAAGGCACTCTTAAGTATTTGCTTAAAAACAAGATTTAAATGGCAACTTGCTATTATGAGAATAATTCTAGCAATATTAACTTAGAATAGCAACATGAAATGGCCTTATCTAAAACCTGCCTCCAAGCAGACTTTCATGTCCTCTTTCCTGCTAGGAAGCAGGCATCTTAACCATGATTTCATCCTATTTCTAGNAATGGCAACTTGCTATTATGAGAATAATTCTAGCAATATTAACTTAGAATAGCAACATGAAATGGCCTTATCTAAAACCTGCCTCCAAGCAGACTTTCATGTCCTCTTTCCTGCTAGGAAGCAGGCATCTTAACCATGATTTCATCCTATTTCTAGTAACTTTCTCTTACTCATCAGGCCCCTAAGACCCACACCACACACACAGCCTGGACCAGTCTCTCAAAATGTCACACTGATGAAGTAGCCAGACACAGAAGAGGATATGCCGCATGATTCCATCTCCACAAAGTACAAAAGGGGCCAGACTCACCTGGGGTGTTTGGAGTCAAAAGCACCATGATTTGTGCACTTATCTGTATTTATATCCTACTGCCAGAAAGCGATTTCAAAACCGCCTGTCTACCGCTCCATCCGATTTAAGCTGTCATCTCCACTCCTCTGCCCACACTCAGCAAGAGGTGGCCGTCTCTCCGCCCAAGAAGGGCAATACGTTCTCACATAGGTCTCCACTTCCTTCTTACACGCCAGCTCCTCTGGTACCATGGAGGTGGGGAGAGGCGAGGGGGATGGGGACCCACCTTCCCAGGGGCCTGGAAGGAGGCCAGTCTTGCCCACTGGGCCTNTAATTTCATGGCTGCCGTCACCATCTGCAGTGATTTTGGAGCCCAAAAGCATAAAGTCTGACACTGTTTCCACTGTTTCCCCATCTATTTCCCATGAAGTGATGGGACCAGATGCAATGATCTTCGTTTTCTGAATGTCAAACTTGAAGCCAACTTTTTCACTCTCCTCTTTCACTTTCATCAAGAGGCTCTTTAGCTCCTCTTCACTTTCTGCCATAAGGGTGGTGTCATCTGCATATCTGAGGTTATTGATATTTCTCCCGGCAATCTTGATTCCAGCTTGTGCTTCATCCAGCTCAGCGTTTCTCATGATGTACTCTGCATAGAAGTTAAAGAAGCAGGGTGACAATATACAGCCTTGACGTACTCCTTTTCCTATTTGGAACCAGTCTGTTGTTCCATGTCCAGTTCTAACTGTTGCTTCCTGATCTCCATACAGGTTTCTCAAGAGGCAGGTCAGGTGGTCTGGTATTCCCATTTCTTTCAGAATTTTCCACAGTTTGTTGTGATCCACACAGTCAAAGGCTTTGGCATAGTCAATAAAGCAGAAATAGATGTTTTTCTGGAACTCTCTTGCTTGAAAGCTCAAGCAAGTCCTCTGCTGCTCCTGGGTGTGCGGCTTATCAAGCCTGTTGCACTCCTCTTGTGTTTTCTCGAGAAAGGCCTGGGTTCTAACCCAGTTTTTTTCCGCTTCGGGTAAGTGATGGGAGCACTCTGAGCCTCGGTCATCACCTATAAAATGGGGTGATGACAGTTCCCTGAGAGATTGTCACAAGACAGTTTCCCTCAGCAGGAAACGGGGACACTGAGCTTATTAGGTGGTACATTGAGAGAGCATTAAAGGACAGGGAATCACAAGTCGTTTTGTTATTCTGTTCCCAGTTATTTTTCAGTAATTCTAGTTACAGCCAGAAGAAACACCTGTCCAGATCTAGTATGTGTCCAAGGCCTCTTAACACTTGCTAATCTCCCTTCTAGCAAGAAGGGGCTTCAGGTCCAGAGGATTATCCAGCTGGATGGAACTGGCCAACACAGCTTTATTTTAATTAGGTCTGTCTTCCTGATCATCCTCTATTCAGAGTAAATGACCCTGCCATTTAGGGTAGTGACAACTGTTCTTTTGAAACACTTAAGTAATAATGTGAGTCAATTTTAAAGAAAATTAAGTAATATAATTGTATAGGTGGTACACAGTAATGGCAAAAATTGTGAAGATAGAACACAAATGACTAAATTTTGGAGAACACTGTTAAAAAGACGACAGAATGCATGCCAAGTGCCTCTCATGCTTCTACCATATACTGGGTATGCAATGGATGTAAGCTATCATATTATAATTTTTTATTATTAGCCTTGGAGTTTAATTGCGTAGCACACTGCCAAAGTAACCAGGAGCTCTAATATTTTTTCATAGTGCTCTGGCATGAACACAGCCTTCTTTCTAATAAAGGAGGAAAAGAAGAAAGGGAAATAGATTCAAATAATTTGAATTCACAGTTCAGTTCCATCATGGGGTAAGTCAAAGAACCTGGCCAAGTTCAACTTCTCCATGATAATAGCTAGCATTTATTAAGCACTTGCTAGACGCCAAGGCATTGTGTTAAGGGCTTTACATTAAAAATCCTACTTAAATCTCACAACAATCCTATGGAAGGGGGGATTCTTGTCTTTATCCTACAAATGGGGAAATAAAACTCACAGACATTATTTGAGTTACTTCAGGTCACACAGCTGGAGAACAGTAGCACCAGCATTCCAACCTGGGTTTTTCTGACTCCATTCCTGCCTCCCAGAGTTGACATGAGGATTGAAAGATACGGTAAAGAGGGTGTACCTTCTGCATAACAGACATTTGATAAACGGCTGTGCCTTAGTAGGTTAAGAATATTCCTGGCCAAGGCACCAAAGGAATGTTCTTTTCCCAAAGTGGGTTCAAGAGGTGCACAGGAGGAAAGAGGGAGGAACAAGCTGCTGCTTATGGGGAGTTATGTCAGGCAACATCCGGCTTTTAGCATTTGCGAGAAGACTGGAACTTGCACTCCCTTGGTGCTTGCCTTGAAGAAAGACAGCTAATGAGGATGAGCATGGGTGGGTGTGCAGCAGCTCCTCTGCTCCTGCCAGCCACGTTTTCACTTTGGAGGCTTGGGGCTGACAAAGAGCACATTGTGCGGAAGAATTACCCACCTCCAACCCAGAATAGGGACCGACTCGCGAAGGGCTGTGTGCAGTGCTGGGAGGCTGGAAGAGGCTGAGAGGCACAGCAGAGGCCTAGAGAGAGCTGCAGAGAGAGCCCTACGTCCCCAAAGAGCACAGACAAACGGAAACACAATGCGATTAGGAGGGGGAGCTGAGAGTGGTTCCATTCACAGCGGCCCACACCCACCACGGCATCCACAAAAGTAGACAGCTGCCCTGATTTAAAGGAAAAGTAAGGTTCCAACTGCTGGCCCCAAACACCAGGTGCTTGTGCTGCATAACTGATCACCATTATTTATGAGGTTAAATACGTACGTTTTTAAAAACCGTCATTAAAAAAGTGTGGCCTAAAATGTCCATATGACAGTGATGATTTTTCAGTTTTCTTGAAAAGTGAGCTCTGAAATGAAGGAAGAACATAGTTCATTGGAGGAGGCATCCAACTGAAGGGGATGGGCCATAGAAATGGGTGTAGGAGTGTTAGGGGAACCACTGACTGAAACCGCCTGGCCTGGCCAGGCACCATAGTAACCACATACATGAGTTATCTTAAACATGAGGTCCTGGTAAGGAGCGTGAAACTAACAAGCTACCACCAACCAGAAGAATCTGGGAAAGCTCAAAAGGAGAGAGGAGACTCCGGCCCATACATCCTGCCAACTTCCCAGAATCTTTCTCACTGGAATCTGTCTTGGCAGAGTGTTGCACACGCCACCAGGAAGGACCCTGAGTCAGGGTGATTGGCCAGAGACGACCGGAAACCAACCCTACCAGAAAACCCGTGACTGCGAGCCACGTGGCAGAGCAGTCCTCCTGGGTTCCCACCCTGCTGCTCTCCACCCGGGCGCCCCTTCCCAATAAAGTCTCTTGCTTGATCAGCACACGTGTCTCCTCACACGATTCAGTTCTGAGTGTTAGACAAGAGCCCACTCGCGGGCCCTGGGAGGGGTGCCCCTTCCTGCAGCAGCAGGGCAAGGATGGGAACGGTGGGCACAGCTCTTCCCTCTGCTTAGCTCTCAAGGGAAGACGGGAACAGCTTCCTGGGGCAGGAGAGGAGAGAGAGCTGGATGCCTGGAGGCTGTGTGTCAGAGAGACAGGAAAACGACACCTCCACAGGAGCATTTAGGAAATGGCCCTGTTAATTTTTGATGGGCAAGAGCTGAAAAATGTCGATTGTACTAGCTTGTGTGTGTATTGTGCAAATGAACCCAGAGGGGACAGATAATGCCTTGGGGTCGACGCCTTATCGTATTTCAGTACCAGGCATTTTGAAAACGGTGAAGAATGGCTGACTTAGTCCTTAAAATACCTGAGTAGGAGTCAACAGTTTTGAACACCATTACTTCAGATCTGACTCACTGTGGATAACATTACATTTATTTCCTATTTACAGAAACCAATTTCCAACACACAACAGATCCTATTTATTCAATTTACCACCTACATATCTGCCAGATATTACTGATGTCCAGAGGCTTAACAAATTCTAGTCTTTCAGACACATTTGGAAAAGCTATGCCTTTTCAATTATGGTCTGGAAACAGTAGCACTCAATGGTCTCAATTGCATTAAATTAACAAATTGGTCGTGAATTGTTAAAAAGATAAAAATAAAAAACAAACTTAGAAATACTGGAGGAGAAAGTCCTGTATCAAAAGTAGGTCAGTCCATCAGATGACAATCTTATCACAAGATAGTCCCACACTAGTTTACTGGTGCTCTGAGATCAATGCCAATGTGGGGTGAGGGTTCCCCATACCAACAAGCAATTCACAGATATCAGCAGGGTGTTGGAGAATTCAACTCAACTCTGATACTACCCAGAAAAAGAATCAGATTTCACAGGTTGGAGACTGCTACTCCCACCCCTACCTTCAGTTGCCAGTTGCAAGCTTACGTTCGCTGCAGGAAGGGGTCTGAGAGTGGGTTGCTGTCTAATACTCAAACGAATTGTATGTGGAGACACACGTGCTGACAAAGCAAGGGATTTTCTTTGGAAGGGGCCCTGGGAGAAGACCAGCAAAGCAAGGGAACCAGGAGGGCTGCTCTGCCATGTGGTTTCATGGTGATGCAGTCAGTTGCAGGTTGTCCCTAGCCAATCATGCTGACTCAGGGTCTTTCCTGGTGGCCGGAGCATCACTCAGTCCAGACAGATTCCAGTGAGAAGGACTCTGGGAGGTTGGCAGGACGTATGGGCTGGAGTCTTCTCTCTCCTTTTGACCTTCCCCAGATTCTTCTGACCGGTTGTACTTTGCTCGTTCTGCATTCCTTACCTCAATCTCCTGTTCTTAAGATAACTCACGCAGCTGGCTGTTATCTTGCCTGGCCAGGATAGCAGTTTCAGTCAGTGTTTCCCCTAAAAGGTTGTTACTTGTGCTTCTGACCAACTGGCTACAGATTGGCAGTTCCAATGACCTCTTCCTTGGATTTCAATTAATTTTCTAGAATGACTCACAGAAGAGAGAAACCTCCTAATTATTAGGTCGTTAGTTTATTATCAAAGAACATAACTCAGGAACAGCTGGATGGAAGAGATGCACAGGGCAAAGTATGGGGCAAGGGTTAGCGTTCCCATGACCTCTCCAGAGCAAGCCACTCTCTCCAAATCTCAGTGTTCAGCTTTCCAAACTCTGTCCTCCGGGGTTTTTAATAGAGGCTTCACTGTGTGATGATTGATTAAATCATTGGCCATTGGTACTTGATTCATCTTTCAGCCCCTCTCCACTCCTGGAAGGCAGTGGATAGGACCGCATATTCCAACTCTCTAATCATATAATTTGGATCTTCTTGGAATCAGCCCGCAACCTCAGGTGGGGTGCAAAAGTCACTTCATAACAAAAGACACCTCTAAGGTTTTCATCACTTAGGAAACTTCAAGAGTTTTAGGAGCTCTGTGCCAGAAAAACCAAATATATATTTCTCATTATGAATCACAATATCACATCAGCCATCGCCCCTCTCAGCCAAGGTCACAACAAAAACCATTCATCACTCTCGTTCTCAAACACATTTTTAAAGTTCTGTTGGTTCTGTGGGGTTTTCAGAAAACTCAATGACCCAGGCAGGTTTCAAGAGATTATGCAAGACAGAATGGTTTTGAAGCTGCATGTCCTTCACACAGGAGGAGACCACACAGTAGAAGAAATGACCACAGGCAAAAGGCAAATAATCATACAGATTGCTTTCTTTATCCCACTTTCCTCAAGCCCTTCCATCTTAACTTGAATGAACACAGACTACAGCTTTTCTTATCTAGCCGACACTTATTTAAAAATTCAACAGAGCTATGCTATACTTTGTACTAATATGCCTGTAGGGCTATAACAGAATGAGGCTTGCTTTTTTTTTTCTGACAAGCCAACATTTAGAGGATATAGGATAAACTGAAGACAATATTTACACATCTACCAAGGGCAGTCTGTCTCTTTAAAAAGACATTTACAGTAGCCTATTTTTTCCTCTTTTTTCCCTTCCTTTATTGTTGTTGTGATATTACTTGTGCAATAAATAAAAACCAGGAGAAAGCCAAAAAAGAATCCAGTCTCTTTTAAAATCTATTTTTTTCATAACAAAAAACCAGGAAGAATTAAACCACCATAAGCCTAGCTAGATTAGCAATCCTGCCAAGTTAGTTACCTTCCCTCCCAAACATACTGCTGCAACAGCTACTAAAGTGAAACAAGAAAGGGCTTCTTAAATGGTAGAATGCAACCAATTTATAGACAATGAGATAAATGTATGGCCTCCTAGGCACCTTTTGATGGTGGTTTAGTTGCTGAGTCATGTCTGACTCTTGCGACCCCACGGACTGTAGCTTGCCAGGCTCCACTATCCATGGGATTCTCCAGGCAAGAATATTGGAGTGGGCTGCCGTTTCCTTCTCCAAGACACCTTTTATCCATCATAAATCCTTCTTCCCCTTCTGATTTATCCCTACAGAGACAACTCAGTTGCTCTATGGAGATCTTTGACAAGCAGAGCATTGTAAGAGGTTCAGTGACGGTTGCAAAGAACCAAGCAGCCAAGTTCAATGCTCTCAGGCCACTGCAGGAGACAGAAGGAGGAGCAAGCCCCAGCAGCGGTCTCTTTCAGCTCCACTCTATTCTCTGCATTGCCAGGCTGACCTTCCCTCCTGTTGTGGACATTCGATTGACATGGGGCCCAGCCTTCAACTACTCTGCTTCCGGCAACGATCCTGTTTTCATTTGGAAATTTGCTCCTCCCTGACTCTCATTCAATGTGGTGTTAGGGAGGAAATTTCCCTCTCCCCTTCTAGGTTCTTTTGGCTGGTCCGAGAATTAAACTGACATGAGACAGATTAATGGGAGAAAATCAAACGAAAGTTTAATAGTGTGTATACACGGAAGAGACCAGGAAGATCCCCTGGAGGAGGAAATGGCAACCCATTCCAGTATTCTTGCCTGGAGAATCCCATGGACAGAGGAGCCTCGCAGGCTGCAGTCCCTAGGATCCAAGAGTCCAACACAACTGAAGTGACTTAACGCTCATGGGAGAGACTGAATAACTAACCAAAGTGGTTGAAGCCCTCATCTCAAATGTCTTCTTCTGCTAAACAGAAAAGAGGGTGTTGGAGGTAGTAGGTTGAGACCTCAAAGGGAAAGAAATGGACATGGAGTGGAAAACACATGTTTGGTAAATAAATGTTTGCTGGGCCATGCAGAGACAACGAGACACAGACAGGAATTATAACAGGCTTTGCTGGGTTCCTCCCTGCCTCCATACCTAGTTCATACTCTAGTCATCTATGGTGATGTTCCCTTTCTGGAACAGGTCAGCTTCCTACTGGGTTGGCCAAAAAATTCATTCATGTGTTTCCATACCATCTTCTGGAAAAACACGAACGGACTTTTCAACCAACCCAATACCTTCTTAAGGCAGCAAGAGGGGGAGTCAAAGCTTCTTCCTGAGTCTTTTCGGGCTTGATTGTTTTCAGCTGAAAATAATTTGCGTGCCAAAGATTTCCATTTGGGGATGGAAAATTTTGTTGATTTCACCCAAAGCTGGGAAAAGGGGGCTGCGAATTTGAACTAGGACTAAGCCACTGGCCACACTGTATTCCTTCACTAATAAATATTTGCCCTGAGAGGTGCACAGGAAATAAACCAGTCTACCTGAGCCACATAGCCACAATCCCAGAATCATTATTAGAGCCACAGGGAACCTGGGAAAGCTGATAATCTCTTTCCTAGATTTCAGCCTTGAAAGACATGATCCTGGAGCTAGAGCATCCACCCTACCACCATGAGGCAGAGCAAGGAACCTACCCAAAGGACGCAGAGCAGAGAGATTCAGGAAGAAACAAGTTCCACCATCTGAGCTGTAGTATCAACCTCTGCCTATTTGGGATGGGTTTCTCTTGCTGGCAACTAAAAGTGCCCAAAGATACATTTCTCATGCCACAGATTTGCAAATGTTACCACTCATGCTTAAAAACTATCAATGGCTTCCTATCGTCTATAGAATAAACTTTAAATTCCTTAGCCTGGCACCACAGCCATCTACAAGGTGGCCTCAATTTACTTCTCCACCTTTATTTGCTACCTCATATGATATTCCTCTCCTGTCAAACAGGTATAAAACTTGTCCCCTGAATATTCAGAGCTCATGGGAAAGGATCTTTGTTTTTCTTTAAGAAATAAGTCTCATCCACCCGTTTCCAGTGATCTTTTTCTTTTTTTCCTTCTGAATTTTCATTACACTCGTTGTCTTAAGATTTCTCTGGTACTTGACACAAGCTATCTTACTGCTTGCATTCTCTCAAACATTATTCAATGGATATCTATGTATGCTAGGCAGTGTCAGGTCCTGAGGAGATGTGGTGTCTGTCCTTGAAAGGTTGTTGTTGAATTATGACACCGGGATTCTTGGCCTCCGGAGGAGAAGAATTCAATCCGGGGCCAGAGACGAGGCTTGATTGCTCAGAGCTTTTATGTAATAAAGTTTTATTAAAGTATAAAGGAGATAGAGAAAGCTTCTGACATAGACATCAGAAGGGGGCAGAAAGAGTGCCCCCCTGCTAGTCTTTAGCTGGATGTTATATGGTCTGTTAACAAAAGAAAGGAATGTCTCAAAACTTAGAA
>SJYV01019193.1:70614-99629 GCA_006410875.1 Neotragus pygmaeus
GACACCACCCTTATGGCAGAAAGTGAAGAGGAACTCAAAAGCCTCTTGATGAAAGTGAAAGAGGAGAGTGAAAAAGTTGGCCTAAAGCTCAACATTCAGAAAATGAAGATCATGGCATCCGGTCCCATCACTTCATGGGAAATAGATGGGGAAATAGTGGAAACAGTGTCAGGCTTTATATTTTTGGGCCCCAGAATCACTGCAGAGGGTGATTGCAGCCATGAAATTAAAAGATGCTTACTCCTTGGAAGAAAAGTTATGACCAACCTAGATAGCATATTGAAAAACAGAGACATTACTTTGCCAACTAAGGTCCGTCTAGTCAAGGCTATGGTTTTTTCTGTGGTCATGTATGGATGTGAGAGAGGACGGTGAAGAAGGCTGAGTGCCGAAGAATTGATGCATTTGAACTGTAGTGTTGGAGAAGACTCTTGAGAGTCCCTTGGACTGCAAGGAGATCCAACCAGTCCATTCTGAAGGAGATCAGCCCTGGGATTTCTTTGGAAGGAATGATGCTAAAGCTGAAACTCCTTATGAGAAGAGTTGACTCATTGGAAAAAACTCTGATGCTGGGAGGGATTGGGGGCAGAGGAAGAAGGGGACGACGTGAGTCTGAGTGAACTCCAGGAGATGGTGATGAACAAGGAGGCCCGGCGTGCTGCAATTCATGGGGTCGCAGAGAGTCGGACATGACTGAGTGACTGAACTGAACTGACAATACATAAATAGATATAGTTTATCTGTGGTATTATTTCATTGGGGATGATTAGGGGGAAAATGTCTAAAAAGGCTATTTAAGGGGCAATAGTGAAAGAAAGAATTAGAAATATTGCTCTAAAAGAAAAATCATGGTTTGTCTCAATGAAAGCTATTGCTTGAGCTAAACATAATAAATAAATCATGAAGCATGATAAAGTAAAGGGGAAATGGATATTTTTGTCCAAATATTCACCTTTCTCCTTCTTTTTGTTGTGCTTTTCCAGGCCCACTCTTTACCAGTCTTATCATCTTTTCTAGCAATATTTTTCCAAAGAACTTGATTCCAGGGTTTAGAAGTCTGAGTGGCCCTAGTTTCTAATATCTTCTATCATTTAAAGTGAAATTATACTCTAGGTATTTATGTTTAATTATATGTTAGTAAGTGTGTATATTTACCTGCTTCTAACAAACTATTGTAATACATTCTAATATAGAAATATGGGAAGTACTAGATAGAACAAGTAAGAAGCAATAAATATGGAATGCTTGGGAATTCAGGGAATGTCCTATCTTGAAAGAGAAAAGAGGGAGAAATAAAAGATAAAAGGTAAAATAGGAAACATAGGGAGTAAAGTTAACACAGTATCTTCAAAAGTTTTATTTATATCAAGATTTTCAGATGCTAAATTTTACATATGAAAGTTATACTTGACTCCCCCAGAGAAAGACCCCAGTGATGGACTCCATTTTTTGACCCACTGATCAATGGGAATAAGATGGCAAGAAAGGAGGGCCCACAGCTGGAGGAAGTTGAGAGCAGAGGAGATAAGGGAGGCTGCATATTCAACACAGAGCTTTGCATGATAACAGTGCATTTTCACACAACACTGTATGTTTCAATGTTGGGGATAGAGGAGAAAACAGTGGCTCAAGGACAACTTAAATTTTACTTGTTCATATTAAAAAATAGCACAAAACTAAGGAAGTTTTCAGGGATGTTCCATAATGTATATAAACAAAACCTATGAGCATGAATCAATGAGAACATGAGCAGAAGATCTAAAGTCCAAGAAAAATCCAAGGCAGGATTGTGTACTAAGGCAGGAGGAGAAGGGGATGACAGAGGATGAGATGTTTGGATGGCATCACCGACTTGATGGACATGAGTTTGAGCAAGCTCCAGGAGCTGGTGATGGACAGGGAAACCTGGTGTGCTTCAATCCATGCAGTTGCAAAGAGTCAGACAAGACTGACTGACTAAACTGAGGACTGTGTCCAGTGGTTCTGGGTTTGGGCATTCTCTTCAGCTTCTTCCTGTCACCTTTGATGACTCAGCTCGCTTCTTCTGCTCCCTAAATGAATCAAGTGCCATGATCTGTTTTTATCCTCCTTGTGTCTGTGCCCATGCTTTTTAAGTCCCTGAATTATCAGTTTTTAGCTATCATCTCTAGGCAGACCTCTCCCTGAACCATCATTTTGGCTTTGTATGTCTCCTGATTACAAAATATAATTTCCAGCTCCCTGTTAGAGATGTATATGTGGATTTTCTTTTGGCATCTTAAGATCAAGATGAATGATAAAGAAAGTTTATCATTATAAAACCTTCTAATATCCTTATTTCTATTCAAAAAACTTCACAGAAATGTATGACACACAAGCTTTTCTGTCCTCAGCCAGGTGCCCAGTTGGTTACCAAAGCTGTTCATCTACCTCCAGCTGTTCATCCATGTCACAGCTGTTTTCTACACCCTAGTCAGACCCTTACATCTTAACAGACTACTGTAATTGTATTAGCATTGGTGTTCTCCAATCCCTCTCCTTTGGATCCACTTCATGTGCTGTTTTCAGATGAATCCTAAGATACACATCATATCTGGCTATCTAATAAAATAACTTAAAGATCTCACAATTTCTAATCATTTCAGTCAATATTGAAGCCCACTCTACTTTTCTTCCAAACTATTGCCCAACTGCTACTGCTGCTAAGTCACATCAGTTGTGTCCAACTCTGTGCGACCCCATAGATGGCGGCCCACCAGGCTCCACCATCCCTGGGATTCTCCAGGCAAGAACACTGGAGTGGGTTGCCATGTCCTTCTCCAATGTATGAAAGTGAAGTCACTCAGTTGTGTCCTACTCTTCACGACCCCATGGACTGCAGCCTACCAGGCTCCTCCGTCCATGGGATTTTCCAGGCAAGAGTACTGGAGTGGGGTGCCATTGCCTTCTCCAATTGCCCAACTAACTTCCCACTATTCCTTATAAACAACAGATGGGCCCAACTACTGGTTGTCCATTAACACCCCCTACATCTTCTTGCCTCAATGACTTGTTCAGACTGTTCTCTGCTTAAAATGCTCTTCTGTCTTCTCTCAACTTTATTCAACAAAATCTGACCCTCTGTCAAAGTTAAGGTCAAATTCTACCTCCATCCATATTAATGTTCTTCCTGAATATATGCTCTTAACTTCACACTTCTCCATGCCTGTCCCAGTATGCTTTGTCACATTTTACCTTTATTTGATAACACTTAACCAGGGGACATGAATATGTTTATATATACCATCATGCTTCTTGCTTATGCCCAAAGCAGACATTACTAGTCAGTTATAACACTCTTTGTCACTGAATCCAGACATGGTCTTGGAATCTGTCTCAACACCATGCTTCAAGCAGTCACTGCCAACTAATTAAAGTTGATACATGAAAGCAAGACCTAGACCATAGTAAATATCCAATAAGTGTTGGCTATTATTATTTGTCATTACTATATCTACACTATTATTTCCTAGTATAATACTCATCCTATGAAAGAGAAGATTGTTGAAGATGAGATTATTAGTTAAACAGAGTGCTACTAAAATGCTACTTGCCTACATTTCTTCACTTTATACTTAATGAAAATGGCAGAAAACTTGTTTTTCTTTCAAGCAGAGTTTTCTGTCAAGTTGAAAATTGTGAATATGAAAGTTGCTCCATTGTGTCTGACTCTGTGACCCAATGCACTATTGAGTCCATGAAATTCTCCAGGCCAGAATACTGGAGTGGGTAGCCATTCCCTTCTCCAGGGGATCTTCCCAACCCAGGGATGGAACCCAGGTCTCCCATAGTACAGGCGGATTCTTTACCAGCTGAGTCACCAAGAAAGCTGTGCTGTTTCCCAAAATGAAATATCATAATTCCTCTCCTTTAATGCACATACTGATTTGTAGCAAATGCTAATAATCCCCCAATTCAGAATGAGTTGCAATGTTATCAACTCCAGAGAAATTGAAGAAATCATTTCATCATTGACTCTTCAGAATGGCTGATGTTTCAACTAGTCATAAGAATCACATTCCAGTGGAAAAGCTGCATTCTGTTCAAAGAGGACATGGGCTAGAAGTGTTATGAATTTGTCTGTCTGGGTATCTCACCAAGTGAATGGGTGAGGAATGTGCACATGAGAGCATATGTGAAAACAGCTATTCTTAGATATTATCTGCTCAGGATGCTTCCAAAGCACAAGTCCTTTCACAGTGATTGTTTACATGCTGTTTCTTATCACCTGGAAGTAACAATGACCCTGACAATGACGATGGGGATGCTGCTGGTGATGGCTGATGACGATGTTGGTGCATCACATCTGTGCAATCCTCCACGACTGTCACATATGAAGCATGGCTGGCAGAAGGAGGTGGGAGTGAGGGCCACTCTAAAACTAAAATTCACGCAACTTCCTGATGGAAGGAAGATTCTGAGCCATATCACAAGACTGGGGCCAGGAGCTATGCCCTACTTTACTAGGGCCTCATTCCAAGTTGAGTGGTGAGTCTCAGAAGAAAATGGAGCCCAACCCATGTGCAGACACTCCATTTGAATGGGAGAGTTCAGATTCCATGTTAGAAGTTCTGAGGTCTCAAATTTCTAGTCTCCATTTCAGACCTTTTAGAATACCATTTCTTCCTGCCAATGATGTCTTTAGGGAATGGGATAGTTTGCCCCTTCAAGGCCCTCCCTTAGATCACTGATTCCCCTGAAGCAAAAAAGTCATATTTGTGTTATCTTGTGAACTGTTTCTTGGTGGACGCAAGTCCAGTTTTCACAGTTATGACAGAAAAATCCAACATGATGTCTTATTCCCCGTTGGAGCAGATGACCACCACTGGTGCCCTATTTGCTCCTTGTCTGTACCTGTGTGGATTTTATTACCTAGAGAGCCAATGAAGATGGTCATGTCCCAGTGATGAAGCTTAAAGTTGGGCTGATCATACATGCCTTTGTTATTGTCATTGACTCACAACTTCAACACTTATTTATTGTAGTTTCTGAATTTCAACCTAAAAATCTAACCTTATAAGACACTGAGTAACATATGCCTATCCCTGAAATTATTCAATTTTCTGATCATTGAGAAAAACGCTGTAGAAATATTTGAGAACTCATTCCATTTTAAATTAGGGTATCCCAAAAAAGCAAATAAACAAAAATAAGATTTAATAAAACAGCTTTTATTCAGAAATCTGAAACCCTGGAGCTTTCAAGAGACAAAATTGTCTGTACAGGACACATATTTTGAAATATATTTCTTAAAAAAAAATCACACCAACCAACTTGACTAATGACAGTATCAGAGGCCTGGCTCCAAACTGACTACCAGATGATGCTGTGACAGTCTAGGCAATTCAGTTAGAAAAAGAAATGCAGATAATATGAACATAAAACAAAACAGACTTTATATTAAGTGACATGAAATCTCATAATTTTCATAGAAGATATGACATTTACTACTGAGTCAGAGACATTTGAAAAGAAAAGAGAATTCTGAAAAAGGATGTTGAATCAAGACCAAGAAATCACAGGGTCCCCTCTAAAGAACCATGGCACCCACCTCACCTTCAGTCCAAAGATGCTGTTGCAACAAATGCTTGACAAGAAGACTCTTGTCCCACCGCAGCTCTCAGCTTAATAAGAATTTCCTGAAAAGTATTAAATACATATAAAATACAAACATAGAATTAAAGATGTTTTCATTTGAGTTTTTAAGGAAAAGAGTTACAAATTCATTTTCAAACTGTTTAAGATGATAAGAAAATTTATGCCCATTGGACTTTTTAATCTAATGTATTGTTTCATTTTCTAGTAAATTTGGATGTTTGAAGTTACTATAAAATGATGTGTGTTTGTTTTCAGTCGCTCAGTCATGTTTGACTCTTTGCGACCCCATGGACTGGGCTCCTCTGTCTACGGAATTTTCCAGGTAAGAATATTGGAGTGGCCTGCCATTTCCTCCTCTAGGGGATCTTCCTGACCCAGGAATCAAACCCATGTCTCTGGAGTCTCCTGCATTGGCAGGCAGTCTTTACCACTGAGCCACCTGGGAAGCTCCACTATAAAATGATAACAAATGCTTTATATATCTCTACATCATACACTTTAATAAATATAATATTTCCTGAGACAAATAGTCTCTTGAGATCAAGTTGTGTCCTACAATTTCCTATAGCTCACATTTGGTGCTAGATGACATGACCACAAAAACTATGTCTTTGAGGGATCACAGTGCTTTTCATGTAATAAAACTACTTAGCAGCCTTTAGATATTTGTCAGGTCCCAGATACTGCAGCATTTCTTTTATCACAGAGACCTTTACTACACCATTCTATTGCTTGTGGGAAGAAAATTACTAATGTATCTGTGCCCACAAACACTCACATTTGAAAGAGAGCTTGTAATTATTTGAAGTCTGATTTCCCTGTTAGTGTTGGATCTTCTGTGTCATACCTGAGTCTCCACCATTGTATACCTTCTGGTTTCTGCTGCATCAGCAGCCACCCAGATTCTAGCAGATGTTGTAGAGTTAACCAACGTTTTGTTTTGTCTTTTTTTTTTCACCAGAAAAGCACAGCTCCTAGACAAGGAAAACATCTCAGGCTGATTTCTTGTCGATGCAAACTCAGCTGTGAGAGACCTGTTCATATGTATTAGTGGCTGACCTTTTTTACTCATCAGAGTAAATGTAAGGTATTTGCTTATTCTCTAAGTAACCTCTTATGCCAAGGGAAAATTCCCAGAAAAGAAACAGGGGTGATGGACCTCAAAAATATTCTGCTAAGTGAAAGAAGCCAGATGGGAGAGACCACATATTTTAAGACTTCGCTTATATAAAATGTCTATAACAGGTAAATCAGAGAGTGTTTTCACCTGGGTCTGGGGGTGGGAACACGGATTTACTGTAAATGGGCCCAAGGGACTCTGTCGTGATGGAAACATTTTTAAACTGAATTGTGGTGATGGTTGAACAACTCTATAAATTTAGTAAAGTAGTTGAATTATACACTTAAAACAGATGAATTTCAAGACATGTTTAAAACAAAAGAATGAATATATAACAAGATAATTTTCACCATCTAATGTACAGAATATACTATTTTCAGAAAAAAATCAGAGTCATCCTGTAACTGCAACCTGCATACAAAGAAAATTCAAAGAAACTGCTTAGTTTGGTTTATGTTTCAGTGAAAGCTATGAACTTACTATATGGTCATGTCATGCTCCAAATTATGATAACTTCTCTCCCAGCCTATAGTTTATTATATTTCAAAACTGTGATTTTAAGCAAAGCCTGTAATCTAAGCATTGTTGAGATTCCTAGGGAAATTCCAAGCAAAATTATTGAAATTACCCATTTTAAACATTACCCAAGAATTACATGTCTCTAATCTTTTTATGCCATTCACTGTAACTCCTTCTACTGATATAATTTAAAACTTACAGAAAAGTTACAAGATCAGTACAAGGAGTTCCAAATGCCATTAGCTATATTCACCAATGCTTACATTTTCCCCATTTTCAATTCTTTCTCTCTATATATTTCTTCAATCTTTCCTCTTTCTAAAATATTGTGTGTTCATTAGAAAAATAAAATGATTTCAGTTCAGTCACTCAGTCATGTTTGACTCCTTGCGACCCNTGTCTGTTTTGTTCACTGCTTTAAACTCCTTCTCTAAAACAGCTCTTGGCACAAAGTAGGAGCTCAATAGATTTTTGTTGGATAAATAAATCTTCACTAAAAAGGAGCTTCTCCTCTGTCTTGTTTTTGTCTGTTTTGTTCTTGGGAGTGGGAGGGTCATCTCCAGGTTTGTGATAGCCACTGAGGTTTGCCTTGGGCTGTATTAAGGATTAAATCATCAGAAATGGTGTCGGGGGAGGGGAAAGAAGAGAGAAATAGCTAATATCCCTGATATAAACTTTCTAAAATAACGTTTAAAACTTTGTTTTCATTTAGATAAAGGCTATTCTAAAGGCATCAGGCTGATATAAATTTCTCAAAGGAAGTTCCAAAGAAAGTGACAAGAAAAATGTTACCTGTAATCTGAGTTGAAGGCAAAACTATTTAATTTTCCCTCTGGGATTTTTCTAGAGCAATGCAACAGAAAAAAGGAAGAAGTATTCAATTCAAAGGACGTTGCTGTGTGTGTGTATGTGGACAGTATACACATACGCATTGCTGTGTGTGTCTTTTACTGTGTTCACTCTGAGGTCTGACAAGATTGTGGGAAATCTCTACTCATCACAAAAGCTTCCCTGGTGGCTCAGACGGTAAAGCGTCTGCCTGCAATGCAGGAGACCCAGTCTCAATTCTTGGGTCGGGAAGATCCCCTGGAGAAGGAAATGGCCATCCACTCCGACACTCTTGCCTGGAAAATCCCATGGATGGAGGAGCCTGATAGGCTACAGTCCGTGGGGTCGCAAAGAATCTGACACGACTAAGCAACTTCACTTCACTTCTACTCATCACAAATTACATCAAGGTCTCATAATAACCATTTGTAATAGAAGTTTACCCTCTTGTGCTTCCGCATCAGCTATTTATGGTTACCGGTTCAGAATTCTATCAGAGTTAGAAGACAAACTATCCCGAGGTTATCTAATTTTAGGGGAAAAAAATCCATAATAGATATACATAGTTTTTAGAAAAAGACTTAAAAGGGGATAGCTGGAAAGTAAAATAACTCTGGAAACTATTGTTTAAAATACCTGTTGTNTGCCCTCTGATGCCCTCTTGCAACACCTACCATCTTACTTGGGTTTCTCTTACCTTAGGCGTGGGGTATATCTTCACGGCTGCTCCAGCAGAGAACATAAAGTTAAAAGATGCCCTGGACCATATCCTAGAGTACTCCAGTTATTAGAAGTTGAGTTGTTGGGACAGAGGCAACACAGATAAGAAATAGATACCCCTCATTTCCAGAGAGACTGAAACTTCTTGAGAACCTTGCCTGTCTCCTGTTTTTTTGAGGGGACAGTGCGTTGAGCTTAATAGGCTTTAAAGAAATCCTCACTGTTGCTATTGTTCAGTTGCTGTCTTGTCCAACTCTTTGAGACCCCATGGAATGCAGCACACCAGGCTCCTCTCTCCTCCACTGGAGTTTGCTCAAAGTCATGTCCATTGAGTGGGAGACCCTATCTAATCATCCCATCCTCTGCCACCCTCTTCTCCTTTTGCCATCAATTTTTCCCAGCATCAGGATCTTTTCCAACAAGTTGGCTCTTCGCATCAGGTAGCCAAAGCTATTGGAGTTTCAGCTTCAGCATCAGTTCTTCCAATGAATATTCAGGGTTAATTTTCTTCAAGATTGACTGATTTGATGTCCTTGCTGCCCAAGGGACTATCAAAAGTCTTTTCCAGCACCACAACTTGAAAGCATCAATTCTTCAGTGCTCAGCATTCTTTAAGGTCCAACTTCCAATCCATATATGACTACTGGAAAAACCATAGCTTTGACTATATGCACCTTGCCAGCAAAGTGATGTCTCTGCCTTTCAACGCACTGTTTAGGTTTGTCATAGCTTTCCTTCCAAAGAGCAAGTGTCTTTTAATGTCAAGGCATTGTGGATTACACCAAATAGTGGGCAGAACATTAGGCTGAGAATCTCAAGACATATATTCTAAAATTTTATAATTTTAGGCGAAAGAAAAGACTGGATATGACAGACCCTCATTCAACTAATATTAAGTTTATCCATCTAGTATTAAGATACTTTCGAACTGTGCTTCAAAAGAAGGGGCTGGCAGAGGATGAGATGGTTAGATAGCAGGACTGACTCAATGGACGTGACTCTGAGCAAACTCCATGAGGTAGTGGAGGAGAGAGGAGCCTACCATGCTGCAGTCCATGGGGTCACAAAGAGTTGGACACAACTTAGCGACTGAACAACAACATAGAAACAAGCATTGTGTAGGCGAGAAGGGTGCTTTCCATCTTAGTACTTATCTTGTTTCATTCTCACAACATGCCTATGAGTAACAATCCTGCAGAAGATAGCTTTTATGTGTGATAGCTGAAGAAACTGAGGTTCCCAAAATATCAGTCACACAGTCAATAAGCAGTGGGACCAGAATTCAAACTCAAACTGTTCCTCTCTAAATCTGTGCTTTTTCATCTACTATACAATTGTCCCAGAATCCCTGCTCATAATAACTCATAGTTCACAGTAAATTTACAAACAATGCAAAGTGGTCTATTATTAAATGTCAAGATCAGAGCGGGGGACTGTGAATGCTACAGTTTAAAAAGAGGAAAGATCAACATGATACAGAGGGTTACGAAGGTGTGATAGACTAACTGAGCTTTTTCTAATAAACGTTTTATTTCATATTGCAGTATAGTTGATTAATAGTGTTGTGTTAGTTTCAGGAATACAGCAAAGTGACTCAGTTATATGTATATATACATATATATATATATGTATATATACATCTTTTTCAAATTCTTTTCCCATTTTAGATTGTTACTTAGCACTCAGCAGAGTTCCCTGTGCTGTACAGTATATAACTTGAAATAAAAGAACCTAGTCAAGAATGCACATTCATGGGACAGGGCAGCAAATCCTAAAGCCACAGCGCTAAGACAAGAAGCAAAATTAAGCTTCAGAAATTCTCCTTTAATGTGCCTCACCCAGGACATTTGAGAATATGTTCCCAGGGTTAGGGGCATTTCTGTGATGATGGATATGGACCAGGAGCAGGTAAAACACTTTAATTCTTTCTCAAGATAACTAAGGGCCTGGGAAAGCATGTAAATTTGGCTTCAAACAGCACTAACAGAAAGATATGCCAATCACGAGTAAAACAGACAGGACACTGGCTTAAATAAAATAATGGAGGTTGTCTGTGAGATCTCGATTTAGTCCTAATTTAACCCTACTCACATGAGATTCCACACTACGTTCTTCCCCTCGATATGGCAAGTTCCTTGAGAGCAGCGCACATTTCAAAACCATTTTCTCACCTCTTGAGGGCTTGGCACAATGCATTGTCCAAACTAGTTTTTGTATAAACATGTATTAAACTAGTTGAAAATAAAATTATACTATATGTCCACAAATAGAACAGTGAGCCTTGTGAATGAAAAAAAGGAAGCAAAGAGAATGCCAAGGGCGTTCTTCCTATTAGTGGATTTTTAATCAACCAAGAGGGGAAAGGAAGAGAAACAGCAGCCAAAAGTTCCATTTCAACATCTACGGTTTTCAACTTCCCAAATTAATTAGGAGATGGAAGTTTATTCTGAACATGCCAGAGAATAACACTTAGTGCAGTTACAAATTCCCAACTCACTCTGTGCGATCCCATAGACGGCAGCCCACCAGGCTCCGCCGACCCTGGGATTCTCCAGGCAAGAACACTGGAGTGGGTTGCCATTTCTTTCTCCACAACTCACTTTAGCCCCTTTGAAGTAGTAAAGAAACACTGCATAGGAAGGGNCGGCAGCCCACCAGGCTCCGCCGACCCTGGGATTCTCCAGGCAAGAACACTGGAGTGGGTTGCCATTTCTTTCTCCACAACTCACTTTAGCCCCTTTGAAGTAGTAAAGAAACACTGCATAGGAAGGGCAGACTCAGTCATCTCTTTGCACAGGGAGGCAACCCCGTCCTCAGCTCTTCCAGTGAGTAACTGGATGCATTTGCAAGAAATCTGGCCATGGAAAGTGGGGTGACCTGAGGACAGGAAGCAGCAAAGCTTGACCTCTTAGTTAATAAAAACGAACTACAAACAGAAATATGAGTTCCTAAGAGCTCGCATTTATAACACGCTTAAAAGCATGCCAAATGCTTTCACTTTCCTCATCTCATTTGATTTCCTCACAATAATCTTGTGATTAAGTAGCACTTCCTGCCTTGGTAAGAGCCCCAACCAGTACACTCAGAACTACAGCCACGTGGGGGACTGTTCGTCCCATTTCATCCCGCAGGAACCCAGGCTCGGAGAAGGCAAAAGTTAGCAAAGGCGTCTCCCAGGCTGCCAGAGGGGATACGGCTCAGTTTGCCCATCAGTTAAGTGTGCCCATGAACTGAGGTGATTCCCCCTCTAAAGCATAGTCCACCGGGTCCTTGCGGCTGCCACCTCAATGGCCTCGTCCACGGAGGAGGGGAGGGCAGCCTCAACCTCAGAGGGCGGGCCTCACCCGAGGCTCTAAGCAGGAGCGGACCCAGACTTGTTTCCTAACTAGACCACTGCGCCTGCGCAAAAGGAGCCTCTATTCCCTCCCGGATGGGAACCCAAGTCCTGGACTTCTGTTCCGGAGCCAGACTCTCCCAGCTCCCCTCTTTCTTGAAGGAGAGCCACCTCCATACCAGATAGACTTTCAGAATTCTATTCCCAACTGCTAATTAGGAAAAGGAAGTTAAACCCTCAGCAAAACGGCAGCTCCTGGGAAGGCAAGAGCCAGACTGCCTGGTTCAAATTGCGACTCCATTGTTTACTGTCTAGGTGACCTTGGGCCTCTGTCTCCTCATCTGTAAACCTGAGTTTTCAGTGTGTTGATCGATGTAAACTGCCTATACTAGAACAGAGTTTGGGACATAGCAAGCATTATACAAATGTAGTTTTGTTATCCGACATGTTTTGCTGGACAAGCAGGCTATCAATACTACTCTTCAAATAGCCTTTTTGGTGTTATTAACATATGATTAGGAGATCCGCCATCTGTTCTGTTGACTTCCAAGAAGTCTTCTTTCCTTTACCTGTGTGTTTCAACATCCTTCCTAATCTGCAAATCCAAGGCATTTTCCCAAAAGCGTGTCTTAGTTTGTACTTGTATACCAAAGAAAGCCTGTAACATATTAAAGTACTCAAGTGGAGTTGTCACTTAATATTTGGCTAATGATGGCTCTCTCGGTATTTCCTTCCTTTGTACAGATTTTTCACTAAACAAACAAACAAAAAACTTACTTTGACTTCTGAGTCTGTGGTCTTCCTTTCCTTGCCTGTAATAGATGGCAAAAATCTTTCCATCCCTGTATGCCCTCTCCTTTGCAATATGTGTTTGCTGCATTTCCCATCAAGGTATGGGGTTCACCTCTCCCTTAAATCTGGGCTGGCCTTGGGGACACACTTTGCCTAAAAGAATGCAACTTTCTTACTGGGGAAGTCTTGAGCCTAGTCATCACTTCCACTCCTTTCTTGCTGGTAGGGTGACCAGCCATCCTGATTTTCCCAGCTCTGAGGAGTTTATCAGGATGTGGGATTTTCATTGCCAAAACCACAGGAGTCTCAGGCAAGGCAATGTGGCTGGCTGCTCTACTTGCTTCCCTGAAACTGTACTCTTCCTTAGGCATGAAAAATCCTGAGGCAAGCGTGGCCCAGTCAGCACCAGCATTTGGCTCTTCCAGTCCTAGTCCAGCTGCCAGATGGTAGCAGCTCCATGGGTTGAATCAGATGAGACCAGCAGAACCACGTGGCTGAACTTATCCCCAACGGCTGTCCTACAGTGTTATGAGCAAATGGAGTGGTCATTGTTTTAAGCCATCTCATTTTGAAGTGGTTTGTTAGGCAGCAGCAGATAGATGATCAATACCATAACCTCTTAACTATAGGGCATTATGCTAAAAACCTAAGGAATAGACTCCAGCTCAAAGGAGTGGCCCTTTCTCACCACTTGTCCTTTCCTTTATCCATTCTAAGAATATTTTCTGAATGCTTCCTAAGCACCAGGAACTGTAGCATGTGCTTAGTGTCAGATAGTGAACAAAACAGATAGGTACCTTGCCCTCAATAATTTTGCATATTTTGGGAAAGAAATATTAAATGAATAATTGTCAATTACAAAGTGTTTTGAAAGGACTAAATTGGAGTGAAGGAGTATAAGAAAGCAAGATCTTTTTTAAAAGAAGGGGCATTTATACTCAGTTCCAAAGAGTTGTTGTTCAGTCACTAAGTTGTGGCCGACTTTTTGAGATGCCAGGGACTGGAGCACACCAGGCTTCCCTGTCCTTCACTACTTCCCAGAATTCACTCAAACTCATGTCCATTGAGTGGGTGATGTCATCCAACCATCTCATCCTCTGTCAACTCCTCCTCCTCCTGCCCTCAGTCTTTCCCAGCATCAGGGTCTTTTCCAATGAAGAGTTATCCAGGTAAAACTTTGTTGAAATGTGTTCAGGGCAGAGGGAACAGCAAGTGAAAAGGTCCTGGATCAGGAAGGC
Source organism: Neotragus pygmaeus (assembly GCA_006410875.1). NCBI lineage: Eukaryota > Metazoa > Chordata > Mammalia > Artiodactyla > Bovidae > Neotragus > Neotragus pygmaeus. Next base: position 84,782 of record SJYV01019193.1, read on the forward strand.
ATTTGATGAAGTAAGGACAGAAACCAGGGTTCAGGAGCCAGGGAGAAATCAGCATGAAATGAACTGGAGATGCAGACAGAAACCCAGTCTTGCAGAGCTTTCTAGGCACAGTGAGATTAAAATACACCTACCTGCAGCCAGACCCTCAAAACATTTCTAGCCCCACTTGCCTTCCCCAGAAGACACCTTATAAGACAACCATGCTATATGAAAAGACTGATAAGCTAGAAGACAGAATGCCTAAATTCATTTCAGCAAATAATTAAATCTCAGAAACCTATATGTAAAAGACTTTTTTAACATATAAAAGGAAGTAATAATTCATTCCCAATACTATGTCTGTTTTAAAGATGGGATGAAGATTAAGTGGGCTAGTAAGGGAAGGGGGTTTATAAAATAAAAAGCATTTTATAAACAAAGGGCTATGATATCGGGGGTTGACACACCTAAGTCTCACGTTTTGGGTCATATATTGTGTTTGTCACTCATTCCAGTAAGAATCATAAATGACTTAACCACTCTTTTTGCTTTGCCCATGTATTCTTCCCATCCCATAAAAGAAAGCTTTGTCCCAACTTCTTACTAAACCAGCGGATATATAACACACTAATTTCTGGGTTGTACTTTTTGAGGGTTCTTTAGCATTAACTCTTTCAGCACCTGATCATGCTTTTGTTCAACAAATACTTTTGTACCTCTACACCCGTGTTAAGTACTGTCCTCTACTGGAAGAGACATACCAAAACAAAATAGTTCTGTAACTATAACATCAGCTAGTGATAAATGCCACAAGGGAACACCAAGCTCAGTGTGAAAATACAGAGTGGAGGGGGAAGGAAGGGGCCTCCCGTTTCACACAACGCTGTTGTAAGTGAACTAATCACTAAAGAAGAAAAATTATAGTCAGTGTCCAGAGTTCAGGAGATGCCAAGGAGCTGTTCTTTCAGCACGTCTCTCATTAGCTGAGCCTCATTCGTCTTAGATAGTGAGCGTTGACTGTTGGATATTGCTCAGGCAGAGTGAGAGGAGACAAAGATAAAGGAATATTGGACCCTTTCCCAGGGGGAGATTATAGCTGGGAACATAAAAAAATTCCCAATACTATGGCATGTTAATTTTACTTGCTAAGTCACTTCAGTCGTGTCCGACTCTGTGTGACCCCATGGACAGCAGCCCACCAGGCTCCTCCGTCCACAGGATTCTCCAGGCAAGAATACTGGAGTGGGGTGCCATTTCCTTCTCCATTGTTACTTAGTGCCATGTAAAAGCAGGGAGGTGTACTTGTTGTTGTTCAGTCGTTAGGTTGTGTCTGACTCTTTTCAGCTCCGTGGTTGGGGCAGTTCACCAGGCTCCCCTGTCCTCCGCTCTGTCTCAGAGTTTGCTCAAATTCGTGTCGGTTGAGTCAGTGTACAGTACGGTCTCTTTCCTCACCGGTGCTCCTCTACTGCATCTATCTACCTTTATCTCTGTATACGGTTACCTTAGACCTCTGTGCCCAGAAACCTCTGTTTCTTTTAGTTTCTCAAGTATTCATGTCCTTCCTGCCTTAGGACCTTTGTTCATCCTTCAGCTTAGTATGAGCTTCCTCCTTCATCCTACCTAGCTTTCATTGAGATGCCATTTCTTTAGGGAATCCTGTCATAGCCTGCTCAGAATAAGTCAGTCTATCAGTTAGCTACAAACAACGCTGCTTAACAAATACCCACAAAAATCTTAGCAGCTTACAGCGATGTATACTTCTTATACTTGCAACTGTGCAGATCAACTAGCGATCAGCTGACCTTGGTTGGGATTGGCTGGGCAGCTTTGTTGATCTCAGCTGGGCTCTCTCACTCATCTTCAGGGCAAAGAGGTCAGTAACCTAGGCTCCCTGAGGCTTCAGACAGTAAAGCAACTGCCTATAATGCAGGAGGCTCAGGTTCAATCCCTGGATGAGGAAGATCCNTGGGCAGCTTTGTTGATCTCAGCTGGGCTCTCTCACTCATCTTCAGGGCAAAGAGGTCAGTAACCTAGGCTCCCTGAGGCTTCAGACAGTAAAGCAACTGCCTATAATGCAGGAGGCTCAGGTTCAATCCCTGGATGAGGAAGATCCTCTGGAGAAGGAAATGGCAACGCACTCCAGTACTCTTGCCTGGAAAATCCTGTGAACTGAGAAGCCTAGTAGGCTTCAGACCATGGGGTTGCAAAGAGACGAACATGACTGAGTGACCTCACTTTCACTTTCTTTCAACCTGGGCTCCACATAGCGAGAGTAGCTCAGCCAGGTGGCTCTGCTCCACGTCTCTCAGCCTCCTTAGGGGGGCGGCAGACCAGTGAGGCTTGCTCTCCAAGTGGTGGCACAACACACCGAAGCCTGCCAAGGTCTACACTTGCAACTGACTCCCTGTACCTCCACTATATCTTACTGGCCAAAGCAAGTCACATGGCCGAGACAGAAACTGAGTGGGGTGTGGAAATATACCCTGCTGCTGAGGAAGAAATGACAAGGTTGAAAACATACAGGGAAGGCACTGGAGCCCCTGGTGCAACTCGCCATAATCAATAGTCCAGGCTCCCCATCACATCTGCTCCAATCACCCTCGACTTCTTCAAGGGGCTTGCCACAAAAAGAAATGCATATGTTATAACATGTTGTATGATTTTTACATGCTACAAGACATGCATTTATTTGTTTGATGCTTTATTGTCCTACTAGACAATAAACTCCACAAGGAACAAATCAGGGCTATTCATTTCTGTATCTAACACCACGTCCAACAGTAGGTGTTCAATGAGTATTTGTTGACTGAGTGAATGAGAATGGCAGAAACATTAGTGGGAGGTGTCTGCAAGGAGGAGAAATCATTTCTAGGTGTGCTGAGCATGGGAAAAAGTCAGTCTTCAGCAAGTGATGCTGGGAAAGTTGGAAAGCTGCATGCAAGTCAGTGACATTAGAACACACCCTCATACCATACACAAAAATAAACTCAAAATGGCTTGAAGACTTAATGTAAGATGTCACACCATAAAACTAGAAGAGATCACAGGCAAAACATTCTCTGACATAAATTGTACCAATGTTTTCTTAGGTCAGTCCCCCAAGGCTATAGCAATAAAAACAAAAACAAATGGGACGTAATCAAACCTAGAAGCTTTTGCACAGCAAAGGAAACCACAAACGAAACAAAAAAGACAACCTATGGAATGGGAGAAAATATTTACAGACAAAAAAGGTTTAATTTCCAAAATATACAAATGATTCATACAACTCAACAACAAAAACACAACCGGATGAAATAATAGGCAGAAGACATAAGCAGCCGTTTCTTCAGAGAAGACACACAAATGGCTGGTTGGCACATGAAAAGACGCTCACCACTGCTAATTATTAGGGAGGCTCAAATCAAAACTGCAGTGAGGCTCCACTTCACACGGATCAGAGTGGCCGTCGTTAAAAAGTCTGCAAATAACCAATACTGGAGAAAAGAAAAGGAAGGTCGCCTACATTGTTGGTGGGAATGTGAGTTAGTGCAGCCACAGCGGAAATTAATACAGAGGTTCCTCAAAAACACTGAAAATAGAGTTGCCATGTGATCCAGCAATCCACTCCTGGGAATATATCTGGACAAAGCTATAGTTTAAAAAGATACATGCACCCCTATGCTTACAGTAGCACCGCTCAGAATAGCCAAGACGTGGAAACAACCGATGTCCATCAATAGATGAACAAAGATGTAGTACATATATACAGTGAAATACTACTCAAGCATAAGAAAAAGAATGAAATAACACCATTTGCAACAACGTGGACGGAACTGGAGATGATCACACTACGGGAAGTGAGTCGAAAGAGAAAGACAAATACCATGTAATATCAATTCTATGTCCAATCTAAAACATGACAAATTTTATATAAAATATTTTATATGACATATATATATATGACAAATAAACCTATCTATTAAAACAGAAACAGACTCAAAGAGAGCAGACTTTGATTGCCAAAGGGAGGGAGAGAGATGAGCTAGGAGTTGGGGGTTAGCAGATACAAACTATGGGGGCTTCCCCTGGTGGTTCAGATGGTAAAGCATCTGCTTGCAATGCAGGAGACGCAGGTTCAATCCCTGGATCAGGAAGATCCCCTGGAGAAGGTGGCTACCCACTCCAGTACTCTTTTCTGGAGAATCCATGAACGGAGGAGCCTGATAGGCTATAGTCCGTGGCGTCGCAGGGAGTCGACAGGACCGAGCGACTTCACCGGGACACAAGGACAAGGATGCAAGCTATTATCTAGGATGGATAAGCAACAAGCTCTACTGTACAGCACAGGGAACTACGCTCAGTGTCCTGAGATAAACCACAATGGAAAAGAATATACATGTATGTGTGTATGTGACTGAATCACTTTACTGTATGTCGGAAATTCACACAACCTTGTAAATCAACTATACTTCAATAAGCAAACAGAGCAAGTTGAGCAAGGCAAACTGCTTGGAGGAGTCTTAGAAACCATGCGTTAAGAGTTAAAAGCAGGACTCTCTAATCCACTCCCTCTGACCGGTTTTGAAGCAGAGACTAGACTAAATTTATTCATTCTGAACAACAGATGGCTCGCTTCTTTTTCCCCACCACACTCCCTCTCTGGGGGTTGGCAAGGCTTTTGGGAGGATTCAGAGGCAGAGCTGAGAGTACCTGGACTGAAGCCATGAAACCTCTGGGTTCCAGCACTGGGCTTCCCACTCACACACTCTCCGTTTGCCTGAAACCCTTTCATGAGGTGAGCAAATTTTTTTGTTAAAAAAAAAAAAAAGAAAGTCCATTGGAGGACTTTCAGTATCAAAAGTCCTCCAGTGGTTTCTCATTTTCCTTAGGGTAATGTCCAAAGCCCAGGCGTGGCCAGCAGCATCCTCAGAGGGCAATGTGGCCTTCTTCTTCAGCCCTCTCTTTTGTCTGTGCCCCGCCATTCAGCTCCAGTAGTATTATGTAACCTTCAATTTCTAGGAAACACCAAGCCATTTTCTGCCTGGGATTGTGTTCACAGCCTCCCCTCCTTACATCATGAGAAATGCTGGACTGGAAGAAACACAAGCTGGAATCAAGATTGCCGGGAGAAATATCAATCACCTCAGATATGCAGATGACACCAACCTTATGGCAGAAAGTGAAGAAGAACTAAAAAGCCTCTTGATGAAAGTGAAAGAGGAGAGTGAAAAAGTTGGCTTAAAGCTCNTTTTCACTCTCCTCTTTCATTTTCATCAAGAGGCTCTTTAGTTCTTCTTTGCTTTCTGCCATAAAGGTGTTATCATTTCCATATCTGAGGTTATTGATATTTCTCCCCACAATCTTGATTCCAGATTGTGCTTCATCCAGCCCAGCATTTTGCATGAAGTACTCTGCATATAAGTTAAATAAGCAGGGTGACAACATGCAGCCTTGACGTACTCTTTTTCCAATTTGGAACCAGTTGACTTACAATGTTGACTTACAATTTGTTAGTTTCTGCTGTATAGCAAAATGATTCAGTTATACAAGGAATGTCATTTCTGAACAATGTTTTCAATATTGAATTCCCAAATGAGTATATATATTGAGTTTTACCCACATGTTCTTGAGAACTTGAGAACTCAACCTCAAAAAGGGCAGCACAGTCTTAGCCCTTGCATCACATGGAGCTGAATCCCTAAATATTTATGCTACAGGCTTCTTGGTTTCCCCACAGAAGATCGTCCTCCCAAATCTTTCTCAGACGAGATTTCTTCTCCTGCAAGTTTGGTGTAAGATGCTTCAAAAATACTCATTTGTCAATGCCCAGGAAGACTCAGAAATAGAAAGAGTGGGTGGCTCATATTTACTGAACACCTATTAGGTGTCAGACAGTTAACTAGCTTAATTCTTGCAAGACTTATGAAGTAGTGTTATTTATCCTAATTTACTTGCAAGAATTATGAAGTCGTGTTATTTATCCCTGCTTTACAAATGAAGAAATAGACTCAGAAGAGTAACTCGTGCAAGGTCACACAGCCAGCAAGTCAGCAGAGCTGGGATCAGAACTCTGGAATTGGTCTCCCCATATTCTGTGTCCTTCCCACTATACCAGATGCTTTCCAATCGAATGAAATGGCTCCAAAAAGAGCGAAGAGGTGAGATAAAAAGCCCAAAATAACAATAATGCCAGACACATACTAGTTCCCATCTGCCCTGGTGCTCCAATTCACATGAATAATCCCATTAAATCCTGAAAACCACCCTCACAAGGTATGTGCTGTTATCTCCATGTTGAAGTTGGACCTTTGAGGAGCTGACTCGGGTGAGTCATGGTTCACCATCCAAACCCCAGGAGGCCCAACTCTAGAGGCCAAGCTCTGCATGAGAATTATAACTACAAATAATGGAATTTGATGCACAAAGACTTAGGAAATGGTTGGAAAAGGAAGGACCCTCAGTGCATAGAAAATGCAGCCTGCACAGGGTAATCTTGCTGCTTTGCATAGAGTAAGAGTGGGAAGGAAAAGTGAAGCAACAGTTGCTCAGGGAATCTTTGAGAAATAACCTGTTATCTCAGTTTTCAGGAAGACTAAAAGAAATTCATTGGAAGGACTGATGCTGAAGCCGAAGCTCCAATACTTTGGCCATCTGATGCAAAGAGCTGACTCATTGAAAAAGACCCTGATGTTGGGAAAGATTGAGGGCAGGAGGAGAAGGGGACGACAGAGGATGAGATGGCTAGATAGCATCACCAACTTAAGTTTGAGCAAACTGCAGGAGATAGTGGAGGACAGAAGAGCCTGGCGTGTTGCAGTGCAAGGGCTTGCAAAGAGTCGGACACGACTTAGCAGCTGAACAACATCAACAAAAGGAGGTTAGCTCACGTGCTCACCTTCAGCACTTCCGACTTCTGGGGCGGAGTAATTTTTTTGTTGTCAGGGAATGTTCTGGGCCTGGAGGATGTTGAGCAGTACCAATCTCTCCCTGTTAGATGCCAGGAGCAGCTCACCTGCCCAGTTGTGGCAATCAAAAATGTCTCCAGGCTTTTCAGATGCCATCTGGAGTGTCAAATCACACAGCACCCAGCTGAGAATCATTATTCCATCTCAGAATGAGGGTGAGGAGTTAGGGGAAAACTCGAGGTAGAGGCTGTTTGTCTGGAACACCCAGAAATAAGACCTCTCAGTGGGAGGGCTGACCGTCAGAAACAAGGCAGACCCCAGGATGAGGCAAGCCCACAAGATGCTACAGTCTGGGGGAAGGGGCATGGCCTTTGGCATTGGACGGACAGGATTCAAATCCAGGTATGCCACTTACTACAACAGTGAACAGACTGCTTCACCTCAAAGAGTTTCAGTGCCCCAGGCTGTCAAAGGAACATAAGGTTATCTACCACACAGGATTGTTTCAGGGATTCAATGATTTGTTCCCTTATGTGACTTGGGCTCATTTCCGCTTTTCCCTCATTCCTAACACCAGCAGAGCCAAGTTCTGCCAGCTGTCCTTCTCCCTGAGTACATCTCACTCCTGTGAAGTCCTTTCTTGCCCTCTAAACAGCTGGCCAAAGATGAGTCACTGGCAGAGGAGAGTGTATCTCAGAGGATAAAGACGGAAGAGCTTTCCAGGAAGAAAAAATAGCCCATGTTCAGAAGAAAGAGCAAAGAGCCTTAACGGACTATGGGATAAGTGGGCAGGGCAAGTGGTCTGGGGGGCTCTGAAGCCTACAGAAGACAGCAAACCCAAGAGCTGAGGCTGAAAGAGCGATTGGAATCTGGTTTTGAATGGTCAGGTGCTCATTGTTCATCTGCCAAACTCATACTCATCCTCCAAGACCCAGTCCAAAGAATGAAAAACATAACTAATTAACAGGGAGTTTGGGACCAGCTTTTGAAAGATCAGATGCTCACGTTATTTAAATGACAAATTATTGTTGCTTTCCAGTCACTAAGTTGACTCTTTGCAACCCCATGGACTGCAGAATGCCAGGCTCCTCTGTCCTCCACTATCTCCTAGGGTTTGCTATACCCCACTGTCATCTCTCCCAAATGGCAAAATGTCATCTTCGTGATACCTACTCCAGCTTTCCCAGGTCCTCTACCTACTCTCTCTTTTCTCTGCCCTCACCACTCTTCTAATGATACTCTCATCATACGGTGAGAGGTTATTTTTGTGTCTGTCTCCTCTCACAGGAAATATATCCCATGGTAAAAGGGGGCTGTGACATTCATCTTCATATTCTGCGTGCTAACAAAGCCTATATGGCAGGCATTACCAGGGACCTCCTCATTCTTCCTATCTTTCTTTCTAACAGAATCCCAATTTTTGAAAAGCATTCACCTCCCCAGGCTCCTTTGAAGCTCAGGTGCCATGTGACTTGGCTTGGACCAATGAGATCCAAGTCGAATTCTATGGGATGGTTTTCTAGAAAGAGCCATTGCTTTCCTGATAAAGGGTCCCAGCTGGCTGTTGGCCTATGGCCCTTCACTTTCAACTGCCCTTATCCTCTCTTCCCACCTGGAACTTCAGACCCTACACCATAAGGTGGAGCAACCATCTTGTGACAAAGAATATGAAAAAAAAAAAAAAATCACACTGGGAAAAGCTTAGCAAGCGTCTGGAAGGATCTTGAGTCATCAAGGACTTCCTTGAACAGCTGCGACAGCCTGGGACTTTCCTCTTTAGGACTGGCTGTCAGATGTAAAAGTCGAAGCCCAGCTCGGTTGATCTAGGATTCTGTTGTGCTGTGCTAAGTCATTTCAATTGTGTCCGACTCTTTATGATCCTATGAACCATAGCCCACCAGGCTGCTGGATCCGTGGGATTCTCCAGGCAAGAATACTGGAGTGGGTTGCCATGCCCCCCTCCAGGGGATCTTCCCAACCCAGGAATCAAACCCACATCTCTATGTCTCCTGCATTAGCAGGTGGGAAGCCAGGATTCTGCAACATATGGCTAAATGCAATTCTACAGGTTATATCCTGGCACATGTTTAGTGAATTCTGATGCTGCAACCAAATGGCCGTATCTGTCCCTGCCCAGCCCAGGCCCGTTGGCCCCCACTGGACCAACCAACAAGGCTGGCTGCATGAGGGCACAGCTATGAGGGAATCCTTTTTCTTCTTGGGTTCAAAATTCTCAGCAATTCCCAATATCCTTAGTATGACAAGGACCCCAGGCCTTTCTGCTCTGGAGTACTCGCCCTTCTTAGAAGAGGCTAATTTTGGAGTCCACTGCCCACTAGTTGATGTAAACTTGGGGGAAATCTGTCAGACTATTGGGTGGGTATAAACACTGACTTTGGGATCAGTTGGACCATTTATTTTTTTCTTTCTTTCAACACTTTTTGAGCAACTGGTCTGCCACTGTTGGAGAACTGGGGAAAGGAGCGGAGGAGGGGGTGGGGATTGAGCAAAAACATGCCCTCGTCCCAAGGAATGTACAGTCTAGTGGGAGAGACAGAGCCTCGTTGAATAACAGCACTGATGAATACTTAATAATTAAGGGAGGTAAGTAGCACTAGTGAATGCTGAAACATAATACAAGGATCTGTTCTAACCTGTCTTGATGTTCAGGGAAGACTTCCTGGAAGAGGTGGCATTTCGGCTGACAGCACAGGATTTCAAATTTCAATCCTGTCATTTACTAGTTGACATATGCTGGGTGAATCATTTACTCCTTCTAGGCTGCCGTTTCCACAATGAAAACACAGGATTCATAGGATTTACCACTTTTATTTGTTAGGCTCAAAGGAAATGATGCTCATAGTGCCTGGCTCGCAGGAAGCACTCCTTAGGAAGTTGCTGTTAGAAGTTCGTTTCAGTCCAAGCCCCCAGGCTGTTTCTGCCTGGGGCCAATGTGCTCAGCGTCAGTGCTCCCGATAAAACAGACACTGTTGATCTCCGCCAGTTCAAACCTGAGGCCTCAGCTCAGGAAATCATGTGTTGGGGGAGGATGAGAAACAAGCTCAGGCCAAAGTGAAGGACAAGCAAGTCCCCAGGGCTGACCCCGCAAGGTCTCCATCCCCCATCTCCTCTCGTCAGCCCCCTCCTTGGGGTCCCTGGGTACCTCAAGGCTTTACTGATGCCAGTCTGGGCAGAGGCATGGGGGGCATAGTGAGGACCAGTCTCAGTGCTACCTGGGGGAGATTCAGAGATGCTGGGCTGTGAGGGGGCCATGAAGAAGAGAAGCACCTCCTCAAGCTTCAGCATTCCTTCCCCAGCACTCATCCCTAACAGCTGTGCGCCAGGGCCACACATGCTGGAGAAGCTCAGGTAAACCCACCTCCCTACTTTGAGGGTCAATTCCCTCACCTGTGAAATAGGTAGTAAGGTGAAATTAGTGGTTCTCAAATTTTGCTGCATGTTAGAATCATCGGGGTTGGGGGAGGGAATTAAAAAACTCAGACACCCAACTGTACCCCACACCAAGGTACAGTCAGAACCTTTGAATGGAACCCAGTATCTTTCAAGCTCCCCTGGGATTCTCAGGTGGAGTCAGGTTGAGATGCAGGGGGCTAGGTGGTATCCTTCCAGCTCTCACTTCCAGCTGTGTGACCTCAGAGAAGTGGGCTGAGACTTCTGTGTTTCCATTTCCTCATCAGTAAAGGGTAATAACAGCATATCCCTCTTGGAAGTGTTAGGAGGACTGAAAGGATTCATTTCTTTAGAGCACTGATAACAGTGATTGGGTGCCATGTGAAGCCTCCAGCAGTACCAGCTGGGGTTGGCGGTTGCCCTTCTTGTTCTTGATCCCATTGTAATCGTAATGGAGGCGGAGGAGGAGAAGGAGGAAGTGGGGGAGGAGGAAGATGGGACTCTGTGTCTGCTTCCTTCCCCACTCTGCCCATGGCTCTCAGCAACAGAGGGAAAACACATTTGACTCTTACATCCTGAGGGACCCAGGAGACAAGAGACATAGCATTTGAGGTTGCCCCATTAGGACAAGACTTCCCTGGTGACTCAGACAGTAAGGCATCTGCTCACAATGTGGGAGGCCCAGGTTCAGTCCCTGGGCTGGGTAGATCCCCTGGAGAAGGAAATGGCAACCCACTCCAGTACTCTTGCCTAGAAAATCCCATGGACAGAGGAGCCGGGCCAGCTACAGCGCACGGGGTCGCAAAGAGTCAGACACGACTGAGTGGCTTCACTTTCATGAGGACAAAGAATGGAGGAACACAGAGTCGATCAGCGGGCCTCGATGTTGCATTGCCCAGCATTTTTGGAGGACTGCTAGAAGGCATCTTATTTTGTTAAGCTTAATTTTTAATAGATTTTTCAAAAGATTTCTTAATATATCTTTTTATTTTTTTGGCCACTCATCATGTGAGATCTTAGTCCCCTGACCAGGGATTGAACCTGTACCCCCTGCACTGGAATCACAGTCTTTAAACCGCTGGATGATCAGGGAAGTCCCTAGAAGAGCTCTTAGCACCTACTCCTAACTTCTCAATTTAATCAATGAAGAGGCTGAGGCAGAGAGGTTAAGTAATCCACCCAAGGCCTCAAAATCCAGGTGTTCTGTTCTTTTTTTAATTTGGTCTAGAAGTCACGAAAAAGAAAATCACAACGGTCTATAGCCTTCTCTCGGAGGACAAAATCCGCCAGCCTTAATCAGTCCTTTTACTTTGGCAGGGACACCTTATCTCTTTCTTCTAAGCAGACACAGTGCCTGCAGCCGAATGAGCAATCGTGATAATTAATAATAATATTTTGCACTTGGAATTTTCCCCCGGCAGCAGCTGCTCTGAAAGCATCTACTCATTCAGCCACACAGTAGCAGCCAATCAATCACTCTACAGGAGCTCAGGGAGCATCCGCTGCTTCCCTCTCAGCCTGCGCTGGATGCTTGGAGGACCCGGCAGCCTAGGAAACAGTTTCAGCACTCAGCGAGCTTGGGTGAGGAGCGGAAAGAACCCCCACCACGAGGCTGTCACTGACTGTCACCAGGCCTCTGCAACATCAGTTTCCATCAGCATGGCCAGGAAGGTCAGATGCCATCCCAGGAGCTTCCGTTTGATGTCTGGCTCTGTTTCTTTCATCTGAAGCCAAGACTGAAGTTCATGCATGCCTGTGTGCTAAGTCGCTTCAGTCGTGTCTGACTGTGTGACCCCACGGACTGTGCTCAAACACAGACTGCACAAGTGTAAGACTTTCCCCATTTTTGTAACCAAAAATTATCTCATAACAGATTATTATGTGTTACTAATACACAATGATTACTCTGTTTGTCTCTTACTTTTCCTTTCCTTTAATTTTATCTTTCCAGAAAAAAAAAAAATCTCTTTCTCATTCTTGATGAATCCTCTAGAAGCAACACTCTCGAGATTCTCTGATGGTTCTTCCCCATCACATGCCCTCCCCACTGAGTGACCTAGCTCATAAGTGAGTCAGGTGAAGGGACTGGCAAGAGGAGCCCAGCACGTTCCTCGCCGCTCTCCCTCGGGAGTGCGCTGCCAGGTTCTGCTCAGTTTTTGCAGTCCCTGCCGTGGCCCCAAGCTGCCTACAGCCGGGTGGGCGAGCCTGCCTATTCTGGGTACACCAGAAGGCAGCCCACTTCCCCGCAGAGAGAGCCGCACTCTCCAATTGCGGCTTTATCTTTAGTAAAGATGACGCTGGGGGGCTCCATCTGCCTTCTCTTGTTCTTCTTTCTCAGTTGGATCAGAATGTGGGTGCAGATGCAGGGGCACTGTTGATTAGCTCCTCTTGGCATGCGTCCCTGGTGATGTATCTCAAGACCTGGCCCATGTTACGTGGCCGATTCTGTTCGGATGCTTTTGGTGGCAAACAGACGGCCTGACTAAAAGTAGCTCGAACAATAAGGGGGCTGTTCTCTCACGTGGGAAGAATTCTGCAGGCAGATCTCTTTGCCAGTCTCCCGGTCTTGGATTCATTCCCGTCCACGAACGGTGGCCTGGCTCTGGGTCACTTTTCCCATCATGATGTGTTCTATGGTAGAAAGGATGGGAGAAACTAAACCACTGGATTGCAGTGTCTGTCGTGCTATTTCTTATCTGCAGGTCCTCAAGCAAGTGACCTAAACACTCTGACCCTCAGCCTCATCTTCTGTGAAATGAGGATAACAAGACCTTCCTTCTAAGAGTGCGGTGGGATGAAATTAAAGCATGGGGAGTGTCCAGGACAGTCTTTGACCCCGAGCAGGACTCAATATCTGGTAGTTCTTGTCCCATCTTCTCCTCTTTGACCTTCTCACATAAGGAGAGAAACTTGAATCAGTTCTTAGAAATCTTTGATGTCTGCCTTAGCGCTGTATTTATTTTTCTCTAGTAGCAGAAAGATGTCTCATTTACATCTGCTTTCACACAGGTCCCAGGCAGGGAACGGGGCTCCTCTTGGATGAGTTAGCCATTCTTTTACAGATTTACCCTCTAGCAAGATACTTTCTTGGGGCTAAAAGTGCTGTTTCCAGGCACCAAAGAGGGTTTTTCTCCCTCAAGGCCATCTGCCAGCATACACATGCAAGGCACCCAACAGATACCCTGTTAGCACTCCACGACCAAATGCCAGAGTCTGAGCAGTTTAAACAACAGAAATGTATTGTCTCACAGTTCTGGAGGTGAGAAAACCAAGATCCAGTGTCAGCAGGGTTGCGTTCCCTTGGAATGAGCTGGGGAGGGTCTGTTCCAGGCGCCTCTCAAGCGTCTGGCAGCTCCTTGCCCACCACATGTTTCTGTCCACATCTCCCCTTTTTGCAAGGACTCTGGTCCTCTGGGATTAGAGGTCCACTCTACTCCAATACGACCTCATTTATCTTGACCTGTTAGCATCTGCATCGATGCTATTTGAACACAAAGTCACATTCTGAAATACTAGGGGTTAGGGCTTCAATGTACAAATGTGGGGGGATATAATTCACTCCATAACATACCCTATGCTTCAGCAATCGTATCCCCCAAACACATCCCACCCTTTTCCTTCTCCGTGGTCTTATTCACGGTTCCCTGAACCTGAGATGTCCCTTCCCTTCCATCTCTGTGGCCCTACTCAGATCACCTCCTCCAGGCAGCCTTCTTTCAATCTCTTTTTACTATCATTACAGTGTTTTTCAAAGTTGGTCCCACACTTGATTTAACTGTGTGATGGGGCATCTTCAGTTCTGATGGGTCTTCCTTCAGCTGGGTGATCTAGGACCTCCCACCTCCAGCATGGTCCCCGAACGAGTAGCACCAACATCACCAGGGGCCTGTTAGAAATGCAGAATCTCAGGCCCCAACCCAGACCTTCTGGAATTGAATAGGATCATCAGCTGTTTTACATGCATACAAACACATGAGAAACTCTGATCTAGCCCAGGAATTTACTGGAGTCTCAGTTCCCTCATCTGTAAAATGGGCAGAGTAAAGTTACCTGGCTTATAGGGCAGCAAGGGTATAACTGACAATATGTGTGGACAACGCTTAACCCAGTGCCTGGAGCAGGTTCGGTTCAGTTCAGTTCAGGCGCTCAGTCGTGTCCGACTCTCTGTGACCCCATGGACTGCAGCACGCCAGGCTTTCCTGTTCATTACCAACTCCCAGAGCTTGCTCAAACTCATGTCCATCAAGTCAGTGATGCCATCCAACCATCTCATCCTCTGTTGTCCCCTTCTGCCCTCAATCTTTCCCAGCATCAGGATCTTTTCCAATGAGTCAGTTCTTCTCATCAGGAGACCAAAATATTGCAGTTTCAGCATCAGTTCTTCCAATGAATATTCAGGGATAATTTCCTTTACAATTGACTGGTTTGATCCCAGGTATTGAAACCAGGTCACCCACATTGCAGGCAGATTCATTAGCAGCTGAGCCACCAGGGAAGCCCAAGAATACTGGAGTGGGTAGCCTATCACTTCTCCAGCTGATCTTCCCAACCCAGGTATCCAACCAGGGTCT
>SJYV01019193.1:113483-159998 GCA_006410875.1 Neotragus pygmaeus
CCTTTCAGAAATTAGATTTTCCAACTGGCCTCTGCAATGTCACTGATAGCTCTGGTGGGCAGGGAACAGCACTGGCCCATGAGTTCCTTCAGGGCCAGGCTCTTCAATCTGCAGAGTTCCCGCACACAGGAGGGCATGGTAGCGGCAGGTGCTAATGAAATTGGCTGGATAGATGCATGGAGGTGTATATGGAGGGCTGTCAACTGAAATCAAGATTGCGTCCTTCTGGCTGGAGAATTCCAGAAGCTCAAGAAGATCTGAGGCTGAGAAAGCAGTGGGGTTCAGGCTCTGGAAAAAGCTAGGAGGACCACAAAAGTGGTTAAGCTTCTAATGACCTTGAGACCCAGGGTAAATCATTCCTTGTAGATGTGCAAAGCGTATTTCATAGAGGGA
Source organism: Neotragus pygmaeus (assembly GCA_006410875.1). Classification (NCBI taxonomy): domain Eukaryota; kingdom Metazoa; phylum Chordata; class Mammalia; order Artiodactyla; family Bovidae; genus Neotragus; species Neotragus pygmaeus. The sequence continues at coordinate 113,877 of SJYV01019193.1, forward strand.
GGGCCTGTGGGCTTGGAGGCCAGCCCAGTCCAGACTCTCTTCCTGTGAATGAGGGCATGGGCCTCAGTTTCCCCTCCGGGGGGGGCATAATCATGGCACCTCCTTTTCCGGTTCTTGGGAAGTTTTCATTGAGATAACGCTAACCAAGTAGTCTGCATAGAACCAGACACACATACATGTGCAACACACTTGTTCATGTTATTTTGTGTGTGTGCATGTTTTTATGCCCATGAGAACAAGACCCAGTTCCCCCCTCAGCCAGTCTCTCCCATCAGGAAGCTTCCATAAGCCTCTTATCCTTCTCCATCAGAAGGCAGACAGACTGAAAGCCACAATCACAGAAAACTAACCAATCTGATCACGTGGACCACAGCTGTGTCTAACTCAGTGGAACTATGAGCCATGCCGTGTAGGTCCACCCAAGACAGACCGGTCATGGTGGAGAGTTCTGACAAAACGCGGTCCACTGGAGAAGGGAATGGCAAACCACTTCAGTATTCTTGCCTTGAGAACCCCATGAACAGTATGAAAAGGCAAAAAGATAGGACACTGAAAGATGAACTCCGCAGGTCAGTAGGTGCCCAATATGCTACTGGAGATCAGTGGAGAAATAACTCCAGAAAGAATGAAGGGATGGAGCCAAAGCAAAAACAACACCCAGTTGTGGATGTGACTGGTGATGGAAGTAAAATCCAATGTTGTAAAGAGCAATATTGCATAGGTACCTGGAATGTCAGGCTCCATGAATCAAGGAAAATTGGAAGTGGTCAAAAAGGAGATGGCAAGAGTGAAGATCAACATTTTAGGAATCAGCGAAATAAAATTGACTGGAATGGGTGAATTTAACTCAGTTCAGTTCAGTCGCTCAGTCATGTCCCACTCTTTGTGACCCCATGAACAGTAGCACACCAGGCCTCCCTGTCCATTACCAACTCCCAGAGTTTACCCAAACTCATGTCCATTGAGTCGGTGATGCCATCCAACCATCTCATCCTCTGTTGTCCCCTTCTCCTCCTGCCCTCAGTCTTTCCCAGCATCAGAGTCTTTTCCAATGAGTCGACTCTTCACATGAGGTGGCCAAAGTATTGGCGTTTCAGCTTCAGCATCAGTCCTTCCAATGAACACCCAGGACTGATCTCCTTTTGGATGGATGGATTGGATCTCCTTGCGGTCCAAGGGACTCTCAAGAGCCTTCACCACCACCACAGTTCAAAAGCATCAATTCTTCAAGAAAGTGCTCAGCTTTCTTTACAGTCCAATTCTCACATCCATAGATGACTACTGGAAAAACTATAGCCTTGACTAGACGGACTTTTGTTGGCAAAGTAATATCTCTGCCTTCTAATATGCAGATGACCATTATATCTACTACTGTGGGCCAGAATCCCTTAGAAGAAATGAAGTAGCCATCACAGTCAACAAAAGAGCCTGAAATGCAGTACTTGGATGCAATCTCAAAAATGACAGAATGATCTCTGTTCGTTTCCAAGGCAAATGTTTATAACATAAGACACCAGTATTAATAATGTCTGAGACAGAGGGACCTCAAGCAGGGAGCAGGTACAGAGGGAAATGAGATTTATCTTCATTTAGTTGCATCATTTCCCAATTCCTTCCCTTCCCCACTGCAGTGAAGACCAGGAGGCCAAATGATGCCTCCCCTACCTTCATCCCAGACTGCAGACAGACCCCCANAGGGAGCAGGTACAGAGGGAAATGAGATTTATCTTCATTTAGTTGCATCATTTCCCAATTCCTTCCCTTCCCCACTGCAGTGAAGACCAGGAGGCCAAATGATGCCTCCCCTACCTTCATCCCAGACTGCAGACAGACCCCCAACTCTTCTCCTTGCTTGCAGTATATCCTTGGGTGATTTCTTTCCCTTCTTTGAGACTTGGTTTTCTCATGTTTAAAAATGTAAGTAACAATAGTTTCTTTACATAACAATTGTTTCCAGGATTAAATGAATGTATGTACTTTTAAGAGCCTGATCTAGGTGATGCTCCAAAAGACATCTGTTCTCCCCTTTACCTAAAGAAGCAGCATGGAAATAAATCAGAATCTGGACCAAGGTACAGGAAATATATTGGGCTGGGGCCTCTTGGGCTCCCTTGAAGGATGAGGCAGAGATGCTACAGACCAGAAGGAGGAAATGACATTCCAGGCAGAGAGTCTGCCTGGGGATAAAAGTCACCCTGTGTTCCAGATGCAATGGATAAGAATTTGAGCAAACTCTGGGAGACAGTGAAGAACAGGGAAACGGCATGCTGCAGTCCATGGGGCTGCAAAGAGTCGGACACGACTCAGCTACTGCACGACAACAACAATGTTACAGAAGCTGAGGGAAGCTTTGGGAGGGTAGGGAATATTACTACAATGAAAGGCATCCCCCACACATATCAAGCTGAAGGAAGGAAGACGCAGAGAGCCACCATGGAATCTCTAAAGGGCACAGCTGGACTTAGAAATCTGAATGGGAATTTTGCCATTACTCACTGCAGCAAGGTGAATAACAGGTGGGAGACAGTGGAGGGCAAGGGTGGGGTTGGTTAGAGCTGCATGAACGCGATCAAGATGCTTGAACCCAGGTAGTGGTAGTGGGGAAGGGAGACAGGGAACAGATTTGGAAAACAGATTCAAAATATTTCTTGAGCACTTTTTTCATGACCTCTGGTCTCACCATGTCTGCTTGGTGCCATCCTTCCAAATCTTCATTGGCAATATGTGATCATTTCATAGTGGATCAGGTCGTATCATCCCCCGCTTTAAGGCTTCTTGACAGCTTCTAATTGCCCTTGAGGTTAAAGCCAGAGTCTTCAGCCTGGTCTGCAGGTCCTCTCTGTTCTCTGCCTCTGTTCCCCGTCTTCCTCCACTTCCTCCTCCTCCAGGTTAACACCTATTCAGGTCTCAACTCAAATAGACTTCCTGACCTCCAGAGAGCAGTTAAATTCTCCTGTGTCGGGCAAGCACCATGTCACTCTCTCGGTGGCCTTTGTCACAACTGTTCTTCTACAATCATGAGTAGCTCCCTCTTCCACTAAAATATAAGCTTCACGAGGGTCAGCCCTGTGTGCCTGTTCACTCCCTCCATGCACCCCCAGTAGTTGGCACCGAGCATGCTCAGTAAACATGGGTTGAACCAAGGAGCGAATGAATGAGCGTGTGCTGCCCGCCAGCACCATGCCGGGCTCTTAGGGAGACGCTCACAGGCAGGGACCATTCAGGAGCAGAGCGCCAGCCAGCCCCGAGGAGGGAGTTGTCCTCCTGAATCCTGTCCCTGCTCCCTGCTCCTCCTTCCCAGGGCCCACAGCCCCGGAGCTGCTCAGAGGCTGACATTCCCTTGACAACATGGCCACCAGCCTGGCATGATGAGATGCTTTAGCCAGACCTCGCTGGCTGAGCCCAGCCTCAGAGAAGCTAAGGCAGATGCCATGGCAACCTAGCTCCCAGGAGACCCTGGACCGCTCTTTGGGGATGCCAAATCAGGCTTCTCTGTTCTCTGGGGACTGAGCCCAGGGTCCAACCTGAAAGAGACAAAGTGAGGGAGGAAAAACCACGATCAAGCTGGCCAGAGATGCGTCACGGCAATCAGTTGTCTCTGAGAGTTCAGGGGAGCCATGGATCAATTAGTCCTATCTAGAGGCCTGACCACATGTCTGTGGTGTGACTGTCATCGTGAAGACAAGGCTCCTCAGTGGGGAGGAGTCACCGTTAAAGCAGGTGATGGAGGAAGGGGAGGGTGGGACGAACGGAGAGAGAAACATGGAAGCATATGGACTACCGTGTGTGAAATGGATAGCCAGTGAGGATTTGCTGTATGCCCCATGGAGTGCAAACCAGGGCTCTGCAACACCCTCGAGGGGTGAGAAGGAGGAGCGGGCAGGAGGAGGCTTAAGACGGAGGGGACACGTGTAAACTGCTGAAGCATGGCAGAGGCCAACGCAGTATTGTGAAACGATTTCCCTTCAATTAAAAATAAATAAGATTGGGGCAGGATGCAGGAGAAGGTCCTGGAAAGTTCTCGTGCAGATCAGGGAGAGCCAGCATGGCGCTGAGGAAGCAGGTGAGCATCCTGGCTTCAAGCCTTGGCTCTGCCTCCTACATGCCTCCACTTCTCTGAGGCCCTGCGTGCTCACTTACAAAGCAAGGATCGTAATAGAGACTTACCTTGCAGGGCTACTGTGAGGCCCAGGTCTGCTGAGAGACGGAAGTTCCCTGGGACACAGAGAACACACGCTGAATCACAGCTGTCTTCCTGAGCGTCACAGTGGACACTGTGAACAGTGCTGTGCTCTCAGGTGGATGCTCAGTGAACTGGGCTGGCAGCCTGTCCAGGGTGACCTGCCAAGGTCCTGATTCTGATACAGGGGCTGAGACCAAGGTGGGGGCAGTCCTTGACTGCGGAGCCCTTGGTCTACCTGATCTCACCTGTCTTCACCGCCACCTGGGGCAGGGATCACTGCTCCTACTTCCAGACAGAGATTTCCAGGTCCAGAGAGCTACGTAATTTGCCAGAGTCCTGTCATGGAATGAGTTTGTGGATTCTCACAAATGAAGCTAAGAAGGAAGAGTAGCAGCTGCTAGCCCCGCGGGACACAGAAGACCACTGGGCACCCCTCTGGCTTCTTCCTTCAACCCCTTCCCACCCCAAACAGAAGTGCTCCTTGAGAAAAGGGAGCGGTGTGACACTGATGGTGGGATGCAAGTTTGTGCAGCCACTGTGAAGAACAGTATGGAGATTCTTCAAAAAATTAAAAATAGAGTTGCCATATCATCCAGCAATCCCATTCCTGGGCATATATGCAGACAAAAGGACCGTTCAGAAAGATACATGCACCCCATATATGTTCATAGCAGCACCGTTCACTGTAGCCAAGACATGGAAGCAGCCTGAAGGCCCATCAATGGATGAAAGGGCAAAGAAGGTGTCTCACACACACACACACACACACACACACACACACACACACACACACACACACACACGGGAATATTACTCAGCCAAGAAAAAAACAAAATCATGCCAGTTTCAGCAACATGGATGGACCTAGGGACTATNGGGAGAGGGGCTGGGGGGGTCAGAGAGGGAGGGAGAGAGGTGGGTGGACTTGAGAGATATTTTGGAGGGAGAATCAGCTATGCTTGCTGATGTCCATGGATATCTTGACTTTTTCCTTTTAATTCTGGCTGTGCCATGTGTGTGGGCTCTGGGGAGCAGGGGCTCAGTAGTTGCAAGCTGACCTAGTTGCCCTGCAGCATGTGGAATGTTAGTTCTGTGACAGAGGATCAAATCCATGTCCCCTGCCTCGGAAGGAAGATTTATAACCATTGGACCACCAGGGAAGTCCCTTGATTATTTTTTACTGTAAAAATAACATATAGTCTTTGTCTCAGCATTTTTCTCCACCAGCCACTTTACCAATATTTCTACCTCTTTCTACCTTTAACCTTGGGCATTGACCCAAAGCTCAGTCTGCCTTCCCCAAGCAGAGGTTACAACTACCTAAGTACCCTGTCTTAGCCTTCACTCAGCCAGGACCCCCTCACCACCCAAATCAGTTCAGTTCAGTCACTCAGTCGTGTCCAACTCTGCGATCCCATGGGCTGCAGCATGCCAGGCCTCCCTGTCCATCACCAACTCATGGAGTTTGCTCAGACTCATGTCCATTGAGTTGGTGATGTCATCCTCTGTCGTCCCCTTCTCCTCCTGCCTTCAATCTTTCCCAACATCAGGGTCTTTTCAAATGAGTCTGTTTTTCACATCAGGTGGCCAAAGTATTGGAGTCTCAGCTTCAACATCAGTCCTCCCAATGAACATTCAGGACTAACTGCCTTTAGGATGGACTGGTTGGATCTCCTTGCAGTCCAAGAGACTCCAACACCACAGTTCAAAAGCATCAATTCTTCGGTGCTCAGCTTTCTTTACAGTCCAACTCTCACATCCATATATGACTACTGGAAAAATCATACCCTTGTCTAGATGGACCTTTGTTGGCAAAGTAATGTCTGCTTTTTAATGAACACATATAAACTCATCCATTCTACAGATGTTGCCGACCCTTTTTAGAAGAAACCAAAGCCCAGAGAGGCTCAGAGACTTATTTCAGATCACACAGCTATCACATAATTTGTTTTAAAACCCCAAGTGTAATTATGTTGCCATTGGATCCTACATAGTAATTTTAGCAAGTATCACCTAAGAGAGATCCTTAAGGAGTTTGCTTCAATAAATAGCTAAGAATTCATTTATTTAATAACCCCACTGAGCTATTGTGAGTATTGGTTATCTGTCGTCTGTCACGTGCCCAGCACCCAGCCAACCTCTGAGGTTATGAAATCAACCAGATAGAGCCCTCTACATTTGTGACACTTTTGCTTTTGTGGACGGAGAGGGTGTTGGGTCAGAGGATGTAAGGGTGTCTCCAGTGTGAAGGCCTGCAGTGCAATAAGACAAGTGTAGTAGCAAAGACACAGACGTGCTCAGGAAGCCAGAAACGAATGGTGCACAAACCCACTGAGCATATAGCAGGTCCTTCCAAAAGGCTTAGAAGTCGCTTGTTCTCAAGTTCTTCAAATGTTTGCCTCACAAGTGCATTTCGCCTCTTAACTTGGACCACCCAGCAGGGCAGGCTCTGTGAGGCTAAGGCAAATGCTAACCCTGACTCATCTGAATGGCCCTGGATGCCAAACTGGTCCTGCAGCTTCTTTGTTCTGAGCTTTTGAAGCTGTGTTGCTTCTGAACAGTCTCTTGTAATACAGGCGCCTTGAAGAAAGGGATCCCTTCTTTGCTTTTTCAGCACATTCACCTTTCAGTCTTCAGTAATGCCAGTTTGTAGTGGGGAGGGAGCAGAGAGCAAAGACAAGGACAGGCATGGTCCCCGCCGTCATGGAACTTGCAACTGGCCATCAGCCAGCTCTCAGTCCACAAAGGGGCCTGCTGGATTGCACCATCTACAGCTTTGTGCCTCCGAAATCTTATCTTCCGCCAAGTGTTATCTGAGCTCCAAACTCATACATCCAACCATAAACTCTGCCTGGTTACATGATTTACCCTGAAACCTTTATATTCAAAACAAAATCTAGATTCCCACCGATGCCAACTCCCACCTGGTTCTCCCTGTACCTTTCCTACCACTGTGAACGGCACCATCACCATCTGATTGCACAAACCCATAACCTAGGAAGCACCCTTGACTCTTCCCTCTCCCTGGACTCCCACACCCAGCCATCCCCTGCTTCCCATCACCTCTGTCACCACCACTGGCTGCTGCCATCTGGGACTTCTGTTACCACCATAGCTTCCCACTGACCTTCTCTCAGCTTTGAATCCATTCATTACACAGTGCCTAGGTCAGTCTCATAAAATATAGACAGAAGCATGTCTTCTTGTAGCCTTGCAGGGATGGTCCATTGCTTTCAGAGTAAAATTCCAACCCCACAGTGACCTGCACTGGTCCTCGTCACCTCTCAGCTTCCCTCTCCTTTGCATGGGTCCCTCTCACTTTGGTCCAGCCTGCCTCATCTCCTCTCTTCCTCGGGTCCTTGATACCCCTTCCCATCCTTTGCACCTGCTACTCTATCACTGACTGCTCCTCTGCAACCCCATTCTTTCAACAGCTGGATTCCTCCTCATCCTTCAGGCTTCAGCTCAGATATCAACTCCTCTGAGAAGCCTCCCCTGACTTCCCAATCCAACACACCACCCCCTACCCTAGTGACTCAGTGTCCCATCACTCAAACTTTTCCCTTTATAGCATCAACTCTCTCATGGTTTCAGGGACGTAGAATGTGGGGTTCATGACAGCAGGGATTCACTATGGAGGCCCCGGGGCCCCGAAGAAATGCTCAAATATTTGTTGAATCCAAACAGAGCAGCAACAAAAAGCTTCCCAGGGCTATTCTGAGGATTACGTGAAACTGAAAGCCCCTGCCACAGGGCCAGGTTCATTGCAGGCTTCCACAGGCTCACTCAGGGTCCCAGGCTGGCCTGTAGATTTCAGGCACCAGAAATGCATTATCCTCATCTCCCAGAGGGAAGAAAGCATGAGAGATGAGAGGGCAAGAAACATAAAAAAGTGCTTCTGACCACACTTGAAAGAATTTATTTTCTTTGTTTGCCTCTTTCCCCTCTTTGCAGTGTGTCTATTTTTAAAGAGCTGGAAGGGCACTGCAAGATGATCGCTCCAGAGATGCGGCCCTCCCTCGCTGCCTTCCACAGGCTCTCAAGTAGCCACCTGTTCCATGCCATCTGCATTGAGCCCAGCCTGTGCCTCTTTCTGGCCTACTCAACTACACCCCAGGGACCCTGGCCAGACCAGGCTCTGTTCCTGCCCCCAGGATGGCTTTGAAGCAAGGAGCTGTGTCTGCCTCTTTTTTGCAGCAAAGCTTCTTGTATGGTAACAGGTCATGAATAAGAAATAAAACCCTGATGGCAGAGTAGACATCTCCTGCCAGCACTAACTGTCCCCTGCCCAGCAGCATATGCAAACTCCAGGCAGCCCAGCTCCTGGAGAGGCAGCAAGGTGCAGGCAGCAAGCACCAGAGATGGAGGCAGAACCCACCTGAGCTCAGCAGGCAGGACTCAAACCCCTCCCTGTGTTGGGAGCTATGTCTGGGTTCCAGCCCTGAGTCTGTTGTTAAGACAGGAGACAGGAGTAAGTCCCTTCACTTTTCTGTCAGTTTCCTTATCTGTACAGTGGGTAGAGGAATAATCCCAGATTGGTACCTAGGATTTACATTTTTGATAAAAATCTTTCCTTCTCATGTTTTTATTTCACTTGTTCAGTGAAACTTATTTACTAGGTGCCTACTATGTGCCAGGCACTACACTAGGCATGGAAAATACAGTTGCCCAAAGAGATAAGGCATCGGCCTTCACTGGGCTTGTACTGCAGGGAAGAAAGACATGCACTCCGTTCTCCCTTAATTAGACGCTAAGTTACAGCTGTGACAGGTTCTAAAAAGTCTACAATGGACAGGTACTTGGGGCAACGAGAGCCTGTAACTGGAAAATTTGAACTTGAGGGTCCCCTGAGGAAGTGATGCTTGAACTGACATCAGAAGAAGTAGAGATTCTAACTAAGAAAGGAGAGAAGAATGTCCTGGGAAAAGGGAGCAGCTTGGACAAAACATGGGTCAGGAGCAGCTCAGAGGTTGTGAGGGCTTGCAAGGAATCTGATCTTTCTGGGGGTCAGAGTGGAAATGAAGTGGAAAATCAGCAGGGACCAGACTTGGTGGTCCTTGTTAGCGGTAAAGAGGAATTGTGTCTCCATTCTGAGAGCAATTGGAAACATTTGCTGGTTTCATCAGGGTGTCCTGAGGTCAAGTTTAATGCTTCCAAGGTTCACTCTGGCTGCTGAGTGGAGAATAGACTGGCGTGAGCGGGATGCTNAGAATGGGAAAGACTAGAGATCTCTTCAAGAGAATTAGAGATACCAAGGGAACATTTCATGCAAAACTGGGCACAGCAAAGGACAGAAATGGCATGGACCTAACAGAAGCAGAAGATATTGAAGAGGTGGCAAGAATACACAGAAGAGATGGACAAAAAAGATATTCACAACCCAGGTAATCACGATGCTGTGATCACTCACCTAGAGCCAGACATCCTTTAATGTGGTTAAGTGGGCCTTGGGAAGCATCACTATGAACAAAGCTAGTGGAGGTGATGGAATTCCATTTGAACTATTTCAAATCCTGAAAGATGATGCTGTGAAAGTGCTGCACTCAATATGCCAGCAAATTTGGAAACCTCAGCAGCAGCCACAGGACTGGAAAAGGTCAGTTTTCATTCCAACCCCAAAAAAGGCAATGCCAAAGAATGCTCAAACTACCGCACAGTTGCACTCATCTCACATGCTAGTAAAGTAATGCTCAAAATTCAAAGAATATTATTCAAAAGAATAATGAGAAATGCAGGCTTTATTTATCTATTCATTTGTATATGTCAAGAGAGGAAGATATATTAATGGTCAAGTGGCTATTTTGAGCTGAATGGTTAAATTGTCACAAAGACTTAAGTTTCATCTTTTAAATGGAGTGTTTCTCCCCTGGTCCAAAATAGGAAAGTATTGAATATAGTTTTAATAAGTAATAATTATTAAATAAATAATAATTAATAATTAAAACTAAATTCAATAATATCCATATTGAGTAGCAAGAGATGTTAATACTAACTAATATTACAGATATAACAATACATGAAGCAGACATATGCAAGTTTAAAAACATCAAAAAAGTTTAGTGACAGATTTTAAAATGTTTTATACAAAGAAAACAGTTTTAAGACATGAATAAACTATTTTCAATGGCCCAGGAAAGTCAACAACTCTCTTTTTTTACTATTGCCTTTACATATCTCACATATATCTTTATAACCTACTTATCCTATTTTCATAGAAAATTGGAACCCCGGAGTTTGAAGGTCTTCAAGTCTCTTTTCCTCAGTTCCTATAGAGAACTCTGTATCTCAGAAAAGATCCTTGCTTTTACCCAAAGTTGGCTATTAGACACTGTTCCATAAGAAACAGAAAATAGGGACCATCTTCAACACCTGGGACACTCTAATTTGAAACTTCTCACTTTGTCTGTGGCTCTTAAACATGACATCTAGACCAAATGATTTAAGTTAATCAAGAGCAGAACCTAGTGTAGTGAAATCATCTCTTTCTTTCTTTGTCCTACATTCTTATGAATAGCTTATGGAAAAAAAAATACACTTCTAATTGATTTTTAAAAACTTAATACATTAAAATTCACTTTTGGTTGAAAAATTCTACGAGAATTGACAAATGCATAGTTACTTAATCACAAGTCGATCAAGGTACGGAATGATTTCATCAGTTCAAAAATAGGTCCTCTGGCTGCCTCTTTGCAGTCAATCTCCTTCCAGCCAGTATGGCTGGTTCCATGGCAACCACTGATGTATTCCTCTTACCTATAGTTTTGCCTTTTCTAGAGTGTCACATAAATGAAACCATGTATTTGAAGCCTCTTGAGTCTGGTTTCTTTCACTTAGCATAGTACACATGAGATTCATCTACATTTATGGAATGCTTGTTTATTTTATTGCTGAGTAGTATTCCATTGGTTGCATCATGACTTTGTGTTCATTCATGAGGTGAAAGGAATTGAGTTGTTTTCAGGTTTGGGCATTATGGACAAATCTGCTAAAACATTCACATACAGGTTTTTGTGTGAATATACTTTCACTTCTCTTGAGTTAATACTTAATGAGTTTAGAAAAGTCATAGGACATTAGTAGATACACAAAAATCAATTATATTTCTAAATATTAGTAATGAACAATTGGGAATGTAAATTTAATAAACAGTATTCTGTATAAAGTAATGGATATGAGAGTTGGGCCATAAAGGAGGCTGAACATCAAAGAATTGATACTTTTGAACTGTGGTGTCAGAAGAAACTCTTGAGAGCCCCTTGGACTGCAAAGAGATCCAACCAGTCCATCCTAAAGGAAATCAGTCCTGAATATCCATTGGAAGGACTGATGCTGAAGTTGAAGCGCCAATAGGTTGGTCAACTGATGTGAAGAACTGAAGCACTGGAAAAGACCCTGATGCTGGAAAAGACTGAGGGTGGGAGGAGAAGAGAAGACAGAGGATGAGATGGTTGGATGCATCACCAACTCAATGGATATGGGTNTTGAAGCGCCAATAGGTTGGTCAACTGATGTGAAGAACTGAAGCACTGGAAAAGACCCTGATGCTGGAAAAGACTGAGGGTGGGAGGAGAAGAGAAGACAGAGGATGAGATGGTTGGATGCATCACCAACTCAATGGATATGGGTTTGAGGAAACTCTGGTAGATAGTGAAGGGCAGGTAAGCCTGGGGTGTTGTAGTCCATGAGGTCACAACAAGATGGACATAATTGAGCAACTGAACAACAAACAACTCTATGCATTATCACCAAATGTTGAAATGCCCACCAAAATATGTAGAGAGTATTACACTGAAAAGTAAAAAACAAAAGAAAACACACACAAAAAAAACCCACCTCTGATGAAGATATAGATCAGCTCCACAACTTGTTGAATTTTAACTGAATCTTTATTAAACTGAGAGATGCTATAGTTCCAGATGTTCAAGCTGATTTTAGAAAAGGCAGAGGAACCAGAGATCAAATTGCCAACATCTGCTGGATCATGGAAAAGCAAGAGNAAGTAATGTCTCTGCTTTTCAATACGCTGTCTGGTTGGTCACAACTTTCCTTCCAAGGAGTAAGCCTCTTTTAATTTCATGGTTGCAGTTACCACCTGCAGTGATTTTGGAGCCCAGAAAAATAAAGTCAGCCACTGTTTCCCCATCTATTTCCCATGAAGTGATGGGACTGGATGCCATGATCTTCGTTTTCTGAATGTTGAACTTTAAGCCAACTTTTTCACTCTTCTCTTTCACTTTCATCAAGAGGCTTTTTAGTTCCTCTTCACTTTCTGCCATAAGGGTGGTGTCATCTGCATATCTGAGGTTATTGATATTTCTCCTGGCAATCTTGATTCCAGTTTGTGTTTCCTCCAGCCCAGCTTGTGTTTCCTCCAGTACATCTCATGATGTACTCTGCATAGAAGTTAAATAAGCAGGGTGACAATATACAGCCTTGACGTACTCCTTTAAATGGGAAATGCCAAAAAACATAGGTGCCCAAATGCAGTCTGGGAAAGTAAGACTAGGAGGAAATCCCAATGAAAAAAGCACATAAAAGCAGTCATCAGCATTGATGGAGAACAAGACACTGGGGTGCGCAAGTACTCACTTGTAACCCTCGCAGTGGGCATCCCTGGCGGGTGGCCCAGGGGTAAAGAACCCACATGCCAATGCAGGAGACACAGGAGACGCGGATTTCATCCCTAGGTCAGGATGATCCCATGGAGGAGAAAATAGCGACCTGCCCAGGTATCCTTGTGGGCTTCCCTGGTGGCTCAGAGGGTATAGCATCTGCCTGCAGTGCAGGAGACCTGGGTTCAATTCCTGGGTCAGGAAGATCCCCTGGGGAAGGAAATGGCAACCTGCTCGGGTATCCTTGTCTGCAAAATCCCATGGGCAGAGGAGCCTGGCGGGCTGCAGTCCACGGGGTCACAGAGCATCAGACAGGAGTGACTCATACTTCCACTTTCACTTCTCCTGAATGTCACACGGCAAAGATTCTCGTCAGTAACTCTACCCACTGGCACTCATGAACCTGAATGCTTCAGATCTGAATGTGTCCCTTTCTCCCTCCTCCAGCAGGTCTAGACGCAGCCGCTTAGCTGGAAGTCTCCCAAGGTGTGGGCGGCTTGGGCCTCGGCCACACGCAGGGCCGGCCGCCCTGGATGCCCGTCCTGGCAGCACTCCCGGTCCCTCGGGCTGCGTGGGCACGCCGAGCGCTGCTCCGACCCAACCGTCCCCTGGCCCTCTCCCACAATGGGACCGCAGCTAGCTGTGTCTGGGATGGAATCCTCCCGGCACTGGACTGAGATAGAGGAATTCCGCCTTTCACCAAAGCCTCTTCGCACCCCTCCCTCATGCCTCCTAGCCATTCACTCACCCACTCACTCAGAGTCCACAAACGGAGCGCTTGCTGTTCGCTTCCCTGAGTTCGCTGTCGAGCAGTCTGTGTGCCACATGCACATTGGGGAGTGCCTGCCCTGAGTTCTAGGAGCTGACCGCCTCCCTGCTTGGGAGGGTGGAGTCTCCACCTGGGGGTGCAGCCCTTGCCTGCCCAGGCCTGCACCGTGTCCCACACGCATTGGCTGAGAGGACACGCAACACATCAGTAATGAGATGGCTAATGCGACAGGGGCTGGCTGCGCTGGGGGTGGGAGTGGGGTAGTTCTGTTCAGCTCAGGACCCCCGAGAAGGCTTCATGGAGATGGCGGTATTTGAGCTGGGTCTTCAAGGATGAGTCAGATCTCCTCTAGAGGAGGGGGTTGGCATGGGGATGGCATTCCTGGCAGAAACTGGCAACCTCAGAAGAGATATGGAAGCTGGAAAAGTCAGGCTCTTTTGGAGGAATTCAAGGGGTCCTAACTGGTTGGAGCATGGGGTGAATAAGGTGGGGAGAGGGGACACCAGAAGCACCCCTTACCCACATCGGGGGATATGAACCCAAAGTGGGAGCTTTAGATGAAGTAGACCAGAATTTGAGCACCCTCAAATTCTAGAAGCTTAGAACAATCAGATCGGATCCTAGGAACCCATCAATTCTGCCCCCACTTTGATGTGAGTGTCAGTGTTGCTCAGTGGGTGGGGTGGTCCTTGGGGGACAGACCCGGAGTGAGGGCATTATGGCATGGACTTCCGAGAGGCGTCGACTGCAGGGCAGAGAAGGCGCACCCCCGAGCCCGAGGTGAGTGGGCCAGCTCGCTGCCTGCTCCTCTCCCAGGTGTGACTGAGCCCCCTGGGCTGAGGGCCTCTGACTCTGTGAACGTAATCCGGGGCCAATCTGACCGGGGTGAGGGGTGAGAGGCCTCCAGAATGACTTTCCAGGTGGAGGGAGGAGGCCTCCCTATAATGACCTGGAATGAAAGGAGATAGGGAAATGTCAGCTTCGTTGGAAGGATTGATGCTGAAGCTCAAACTCCGATACTTTGGCCACCTGATGGGAAGAGCTGACTCATTTGAAAAGACCCTGATCCTGGGAAAGATTGAAGGTGGGAGGAGAAGGGGATGACAGAGTTTGAGATGGTTGGATGGCATCACTGACTGGATGGAATTTGAGTAAGCTCCGGGAGTTGGTGATGGACAGGGAGGCCTGGCGTGCTGCGGTCCATGGGGTCGCAAAGGGTCGGACACGCACGACTGAACAACTGAACTGAAGTGAACTGCACAGCTCCAAGGGCAGAATCAGAGGAGTTACTGAGATGAGCACTCGGGCAGAGACCCAAGGACATTTCCAGGGGAGCGGTCTGCCCAGGTGTCAGGAAGTGGCCCCTCGGGGAGGTCTGATGGAGGAGGGGAGACAGGAGAAGCCCCCAGCCCCACCAGGACCTGCCTGCTCCCACCCACTCACCTGACAACGTTCTCTCCTTTATCGTCCCAGTTTCCTAGGAGTGGGGCAGGGGAACTGGCATGGTCCCATTTTACAGATGTAGAAACTGAGGCACAAAACTGTGAAGTCACTTGCTTGAGGTTACACAGGAGGTACTTGGCAGGGCACGGCTGAGTAACTAGTCCAAGGTCGCCAGAAGTAGCTGTCCAGGGACTCTATCCCCAGGCAGTAGGCTAGCTCCTGGGACCTCGCTGAGGCCCCCCAAGCGTCTTGCTTTTCAATTTCTTTCTGAAACTGAAAAAAGTAAATGTCCCCTGGCAGGGAAGGCATGCAGCCACACTTCTTGACCCAGGACCCCAGTGCAGGCCGTCATCACGACTAAGGCCAAGCAGGGCCCAGCACTCTTTTCCGGGCTCCTTCCCCCCGCAGCCTTCCCACATCACATCTGGATCACACCACTGCAGTCATCTGTCAGCCAGCCTCTGCGCTCCACCTGGAACCCTGCACCCCAGGCTGTTCCAGGACAACCTGGGGGGCGGACGCCACTGGTGGGGCTCACGGTCCAGATGGGGTCCCGGCCGCATCTTGAGAGGCATCAGAGCAGAGGAAGCCCTGGGTCCCCGGCACTCACAACCCTAGCTCACCGGAGTCCTGGACATCACTCCTCTCCCCCTCCCTCCCTCCCTCCTTTCTGCTTCCCTGTGCTCGGCACGGACCGGACCGGACTGGACCGTGAAGCAGCTGGGGAAGGGAAAGCACAGGTGTATTTTTAAAAAATATTTATTGAATTATTTAGCTGTGATGGGTCTTACTTGCAGCAGGCAGGATTTTTAATCTTCGTTGCGGCATTCAGGACATTTTGTTGCAGTATGCGAACTCAGGGCTTCCCAGGTGGCTCAGATTAAAGAATCTACCTGCAAGGCAGGAGCCCCGGGTTTGATCCCTGGATCAGGAAGACCCCCTGGAGAAGCGAACGGCTACCCACTCCAGGGTTCTTGCCAGGAGAATTGCATGGACAGAGGAGGGCCACAGTCCACAAGGTCACAACGATGGACACGACTGAGCAACTAACATGTGGACTTTGGCTTTGGAACTCTTAGTTGAGGCATGTGGAACCTAGTTCCCTGACCGAGGGTCACACCCGGGCCCCCTGCATTGGGAGCATGGTATTTCAGCTACTGGGCCACCGGGGAAATCCTGACGTACAGGCTTTCGAGGAAGGCTGCTTCCTACCTCAGCCATCCTGACCCCTCACCAGCCATGTGGTCCTGGCTTCCAGATCCCTGACCCTCAGCTTCCCTACCTGTAACATGAGGGTGCGTGTGCACATTAGCGATGATCACAAAGCACTTGGTGACCCTAGGAGATAACTCCATTTCAGACCCCTCCTCTTTGGGGGGCTGGGGCACAGGAAAGCAGAGGGGCACCCCTGTTCTTCCTGTGCCCACGACCCTCAGCAGGAGACAAGCCATTGCAGATGGGTAGTTACAGAGCTTCAAGATGTGCAAGGTGGCAGACAATGCCCAGCGACTGTGGAGACCGCGAGGAGGGCATGTCTGATGGGCTGGGGTGTCGGGGAAGGCTTCGGGGAGGAGGTGACAACAGAAGTGGGTCCTGAGTGGTGAAGAGGACTTTGAAAGGCAGAGAAGAACGTTACGATCATTGCCGGAAAAGGCTCCAGTGTGGGAAGGGCACGGTGAGGTCAGTGTGTTTGGAGCAAAGGGAACATGCAGGATGTAATAGGAGCTGACTCGGGGTGGCGACAGGAGCTGGTGGGGAGGAGCCTTGAGTGCTGCTCAGGAGTTTAACCTGCAGGACAGACAGAACGGGGAGCCATGAAGCTCAGGGGAAAGGGAAGGCACGTGTGTGCCTGTGTGTGTGTGTGTGTGTGTGTGTTTTCACACTTGCATGTGTACCTATGAGATGACAGAGGAGACTAGGAGGAAATCAGCCTGGAGGTTGAAGGAGCAGGTAGGAGCTGGTAGAGCTGGTCCAGGAGAGAGTACTGAAGCTGCCCCCATGGGGGTGGAGAGCAGAGGATGTCAGGAGGGTGTGGGCAGAAGTGCCAAGACTCAGGGAGACGCTTCCTGCAGGAGGCAAGGTGGCCTCACGGTTAAGGACCTGGGCTCCGTGGGCCTTCTGCTTTGGTTAACTTCCAGCCCAAGGCTGGGTGGGCTTCAGGAAGTTGCCTCAGCTCTCTGAGATTTGGTGTTTTCAATCTGTAGCACATGGATGGTGAGAGTACCTGCTTCTGAGCTGCTGGTGGTGTTTTAGCCTCCCAGTCATGTCCAACCAACTCTTGGCGACCCCCATGGACTATAGCCTGCCAGGCCCATCTCTCTGTGGGGTGCTGCCCGTATTGGGTTGACCAGAAAGTTCATTCAAGTGTTTCATACAGAAAAACTCGAATGAATTTTTTTTGCTAAGCAGTATTTATAAAGCACTCGCAATGATGTTTCAGCTCCTTGACAAATATTTATTGAACATCAACTATATTCTTTGGGTGGCTAGAGCCCAGAAACAAGCTAAAAATTCTTGCCCTCACTGGAGGTTATATGGCATCTAGAGAGTTGGGGAGATACATTAAACAAATACAGAAGCAGAAGATACAGTCTATCCAAGGGTGATGACTGCAAAGGAAAAAAGCAAATAAGAGAGAGCTGGGAAGTGCTGAGAAGCTGCTCTTAAAAGTGCAAAGTGACTCAGGTTCTGGAGATGGTGTGACCACGGGCTGTGCCTCAAGTTCAAGGACTGTGTGGCAATGGGAGGCTGAGCTGGAGCGGCAGCAGAGGACCCTGAGATGTGAGGTTTGGAGGATAAAAGCCCGAGACGCTGCATGCACGGTTCCCACAGATGCTGAAGGCCCCCTGGGTGGTGGCAGGGCTTGGGGAGCTGGGAAGCCAGGAGCCAGGGGCCAAGTGTTTGCTAAAAGGAGGGTGTGGCTGGAGCCTTGAAGATGGCAAGCAACACAGAGCAGGTGGGATGTAGCCGAGAGACGTCAGCCTCCCAAACTGGGGGGTGCAAGAAATAAGCCCCCCCTGTAAGAAGGAGGGAAGCAGGTCCTCAGACAAGGACACAGACAGTCTTTCAAGGAGCCTGCTGGCTGCCAAGTGGTGGGCGTTAGCAGAGGAAGAAGCTGGCCAGGGGTTGGTTCAAGGGCAGGACAACAGAGCAGCCTCTGTGGATGGGCGGATGGTCTATTCAAAGACGGGTGGGACCGCCGTGCTGGATGGGAGGGTGTGTCTGGGCCCCTGACTGATAAGCTCTGGGAGGGAAGCCTAAACAATGGATTCAATTCCAATATCTTCCCTGAGGAGCTGCCCTGGACCTGGTGGTCAGGGGACATCTCTCCCTCCCCTGGAAAAATGGGAAACTCGGAACTGGCCAGCTTTGCCCTGTGACTATACATATCGATTGATTCATCCAACAACATTTATTCACCCCCTACTAACAGTGCAAGCACTCCTCAAGACCCTCGGGACCTATCAATGAGAGACATGGGCCCCAAATGTTTGCCCTCGTGCAGGGGAGATGGACGATAAGCAATAAACACAAAAAATGCTTCATATGGGGTATGTCAGTAATATGTGCTTTGGGGAAAATAAAACAGCAGGATGAGGGTTTGGAAGTGCAGCTGGGGGAACAGGTTACAAGTTTAAACCCAGGATTAAGAAGAAGGTGTCCTTTGAGCGAAGACTTGAAGGCAGGAGGGAGCTGGGGGAAAAGCATCCCTAGAAGTAGAAACACTCAGCTGGAAACTCTCCAGGAGGGGAACAGCCAGGCAGAGGCACCAATGGGGAAACCAGAGAGGAAACCGGCACGGAGGCCGGATCGGGGTCTCCAGGGGCGTGGGGAGCTGGCGGGGACCGCATGGCTGGACCCCTGACTTCTGAGGGCCACTCTGGCTGCCTTACTGGGAGCGGACGTCACTGCGGGACGCGCGGGAGGCAGCTGTGGCAGAGACAAGGAGTCGGGTTTCGCATCTGTGGGCTCGCAGCTGTATTTGGGATCTGTGGCCTCTGTTAGTTCATATCCCTCCTCTGCCTTGTCCTCCACCGTCTGCCCAGCACGTAGCTGAGCACTAAAGGTTAGTGCTCCTGGGAGACTGCCCGCGTTCATTTCACTTTACAAACATTTATTGAGTACCTGCTGCGTGCCAGGCACTGTGCTGGGTACGTTATGCTTACTCGGTTTAATCTTCAGTGCCAGGGAAATAGGACCTATTGGCCCTTCCACTCACCTGGGATTTGGGGGAGCTGTTGTTGTTTTTCCTTTTTTTTGGCTGTGCTGCACAGCATAGGGAACTTCCCCAACCAGGAATCGAACCCACGGCCCCTGCATTGGAAACACAGAGTCTTAACCACAGAATCACCAGGGAAGTCCTCACCTGTTTTTTTTTTAATATAAATTTATTTATTTTAATTGGAGGCTAATTACTTTACAATATTGTATTGGTTTTGCCATACATCAACATGAATCTGCCACGGGTACACATGTGTTCCCCATCCTGAACCCCCCTCCCACCTCCCTCCCCATACCATCCCTCTGGGTCATCCCAGTGCACCAGCCCTCTCACCTGGTTTTATAAAAGAGGGAATGAATAACCAGGGATTAAAAGGGCTCCGTCTCTTAGAAATCCTCTGTTACCCTCTCTCCACCCGCTACTCTCCTCAGGCCTCCTCTAAGGTCCAGGGGCCCTTCCCGTTCCCTCTGCCAGTCCATTCGTTCCCTTTTCCCTTCCCTCTCACCTCACCAGCCCATTCTCCAGATCCTGCATCCCAGCAGTTTGGGGAAAGACAGGTGCTCTGGCCAATCAGGAAGAAGACGAGGAGGGTAAAGGCCTGGCTGCATGCTGACCCACGGAGATCAGCCCCTGTCACTCTCTGGACCGATTCACACCGCTCTGTTCCGCTCTGTTCCCGAAGTCGAGCCTGGCTTCTCACACTGTCCAGGGGACGCTGGTTGCTCCCTCCCCACAAGGTGTCTCCTGGGTGATGCCCACCGGAGTCCCAGGCTGGGATGGCTGGAGGGATGACGCTCAGCCTTACTGGCGCTGGTCCCCATCTCTTGCAGGGATACCCCTGGGATCCTCCAGTAGAAAGTTCCACCCACACACCCCTGGCACCCATATGTCCTTGGGGGACCCCAAACTCTTGTGCAAAAAACAAACACACCTCTTTGAGACCTTGATGTACTTGCAAAGCAATGCGCTTTATAAGGCTGTGCGAATTAGATGAGATAATAGGTGTGCCTGGCACAGTTTCAATTTTCAACAAATTCCAGCCGCTGTTACTGTTACTTCCCTCACTCCTCGTCCCCTCTACCTGAGGATTGTAAGTTCCTTAAGGATGGAGCCGTGTCTTATCTTTGCATCCCCAGCCGCTAATTCAGGACCCAGGATACAGTAGATTCCTATCAGTGCTGGAGGAATTGATAAAGATGATGCAAGTAGACCCCGTGGAATTTCAAGTGCACTCTTCCGAGAGGGCACACGGGAAAGACTCAGCGCTCAGGGAGTCTGCCTGTGTTAGCGACGTCCGTCACCCAAGCCCCACTCCCTGGGGAGAGTGGCCCCAGGGAACTGGGTGGGCACATGGCAGTGGGCATGACTGGGCTGGTTGAGGCGCCCTTGGCAAAACTCCACCCCGCGCATGCGTGCTTCGTCGCCCAGTCGCGTCCAGCGCTTTGTGAGTCCATGGATCGTAGGCCGCCAGCTCCTCTGTCCACGGGCTTCTCCAGGAAAGAATACTGGAGCGGGTTTCCTTTTCCTCCTCCAGGGGACCTTCCCGACCCAGGGACTGAACCCAGGTCTCCTGTGTCTCCTGCATTGCAGGCTGATTCTTTACTCACCGAGCCGTCGGGGAAGCCCCCCCTCCCCGTNATGTTGGCAATTTGATCTCTGGTTCCTCTGCCTTTTCTAAAACCAGCTTGAACGTCTGGAAGTTCACGGTCCACGTACTGTTGAAGCCTGGCTTGGAGGATTTTGAGCATTACTATGCTAGTGTGGCAGAGAAGGCAATGGCAATCCAGTCCAGTACTCTTGCCTGGAAAATCCCGTGGACGGAGGAGCCCGGTAGGCTGCAGTACATGGGGTCGCGAAGAGTCGGACACATTTGAGCGACTTCACTTTCACTTTTCACTTTCATGCACTGGAGAAGGAAATGGCAGCCCACTCCAGTGTTCTTGCTTGGAGAATCCCAGGGACAGTGGAGCCTGGTGGGCTGCCATCTATGGGGTCGTACAGAGTCGGACACAACTGAAGCAACTTTGCAGCAGCAGCATGCTAGTGTGGGAAATGAGTGCAATTTTGCAGTAGTTTGAATTCTTTGGCATTGCCTTTCCTTGGGACTAGACTGAAAACTGACCTTTTCCAGTCCTGTAGCCACTGCTAAGTTTTCCAGATGTGCTGGCATANCAACTTTGCAGCAGCAGCATGCTAGTGTGGGAAATGAGTGCAATTTTGCAGTAGTTTGAATTCTTTGGCATTGCCTTTCCTTGGGACTAGACTGAAAACTGACCTTTTCCAGTCCTGTAGCCACTGCTAAGTTTTCCAGATGTGCTGGCATATTGACTGCAGCACTTTCACAACATCATCTTTTAGGATTTGAATTAGCTGAACTGGAATTCCATCACCTCCACTAGCTTTGTTTGTAGTGATGCTTCCTAAGGCCCACTTGACTTCACATTCCAAGATGTCTGCCTCTATGTTGGTGATCACACCATCATGATTATCTAGGTTGTGAAGCTCTTTTTTGTACNCAGGGTCATCAGCAGCCACAGAACAGCCCTGCAAATAAATGGCAACAGGCTACCAGCCCACAGCGGCTTCGCCTGGCACATCCATCACCCAGAAGAAGACCCAAAAAGGACCTCAAGTTCGTATTCCGCACCCTTTGGTCGGCTTCTCCTCCTGCTCCTGCCCCCACCTCTCGAGGGCAGGTGATTGCTTGGGAGGGTCTCAGGAACCTCACAGAGAATCGGCACCCCGCCCTGAAACGCGCTCTGAAGTCGTGGTGCTGGCGTGATGATGGGCATCTTTTTGCTGTTTCTGGCTGCGCTGGGTCTTTGCTGCACGTGGGCTTTCTCTAGTTGCAGCGAGAGCGGGGTTCCTCTTGGGCGCAGCTTGCAGGCTTCTCGCTGCGGCGGCTTCTCTAGTGGTGGAGCGTGAGCTGTCAAGCAGGCGGGCATCAGGAGTTCTGGCCCATGGGCTTGGTTGTTCCCCAGCACGGGGATCTTCCTGGCCCAGAGATCGAACCTGTGTCCCCGGTGTTGGCAGGCAGATTCTTAACCACTGGACCGCCAGGGAAGTTCTCAACCAGGCTTTTACTTACTCAGTCAGCCCTTGGGATGCCATGCAAAGCAACAAGAAACCAGGCGCGTGCTCTCCAAAGGGGTAATACTTCCACTGCTTAGCCCCTCAGTTGTGGCCGAGTCTTTGCGGCCTGTGGACTGTGGCCCGCCAGGCTCCTCTATCCACGGGATTCTCCAGGCAAGAATCCTAGAGTGGCTTGCCATTTCCTTCTCCTAAAGGGGATGATAGACGTGGATAACGTAATCTCATGGAGACAGGATGGATCCCGACAGATGGAAGGAGAGAAGCTAGGCTCTGCGAGAAGCCTGGCTCGGGTGGACTGGCTTCCCTGCAAAGTGGGCCCTGAGTTGACACCTAAGGGCAGTGGTGGCTCACTTATTTTGGCTCGCGGGCTGAGCCTTGCTGGTAGAGTGTGGCAAGGACAAAGGTTTGAGAGCACACAGGTCACATCTGAGGGGTGAGGTGGGAGCTGGGGGACCCACAGCATGCATCCAGCCAGGCGTCATGTCTGCAGGCCTCAGCTCCTCTACTGTGAGGTGAAAACAGAGGGCATAATCACGCCTTCTCTTCCGAGGGGTGGTCGAGCGTCATTGCGGAAAGTGATTGGGGGGAAATGGAGAGAATGACGCTCTGCTTGCCTGTGGAGGCTGAAGGGGGAGAACTGGGCTGGGCGGCATGGGGGGTGCCTCTCCCCACTTCTTGCCTTGCCCCCTCTTGCAGATCCTGAAGGCCGAGTAGCCCACAAGATGCCGGGTCTGCTGAACCAGATCACAGGGGTGGCCCTGCCCCTTACCTCGTCTGACGTCACCTCCTTCGTCAGCGGTTACGCTCTGGGGCTCACCGCCTCCCTCACCTATGGCAACCTGGAAGCCCAGCCCTTCCAGGGTAAGGGTCCCTGTGGGGGCTTCCCCAGGGCCACAGGCATGCTGAATCCCCCGTCCTGACACTCGTCAGCCAACTGACATCAGACAAGTCACATCACCTTTCTGAGCCTCGGTTTACCCACCTGCAAAGTAGGAATACCATTTCTGCCCAACAGGTCTTAAAGCTGGGGACAAGTCATGTCAGGATTTGAACCCAGGTTTGGGCTCTGTCCCAGCCCTGTCCCAGCCCTACTGATGTCCACAAATCATGCCCAATGGTCAGATAATCAGTCCTCCACGTCTCCCAGGGTGTCTCACGGGAGGAGAGGTATCCGGACTCACTGGAAGCCGGGAGCTCCCAGTGCTAAGCGTGGCTCTCGTCCCCGTGACCCTGGGGAAGCCGCAGTCTTTCTAGACGTCAGGATGCTCCTGAGTCTGTCCAGATGCCAGGGTTTGAGGGAGAAGCAGATGAGGTAATGCATGAGGAAGGGCAGCATGGAATGGAAAAGTCTGCGAATGTGAGTCATCAGTGTTCTAAGGTCAGGAGTGTGTACCGACATTCCCTGGTGAGAGCTGTTTGTAAATTGCGCTCTTGTCTTTGCTTGTAAGGAAGGGAGTTACCGGAAGTCTGGCCAGGAAGGTCCTGTATAAAGGATAGTTATGCTTCGCATCCCTTCTCATCCACAGTGATGGGGGCCTCCTAACTCCCAAACTTCAGCTCTTGGGGTACCACCCTCCAATCTGACCCGAGTGTCTGAAATCCTTTGAGTTCCCAAAAGAAACCCACAAGGGAAACTTTCCTCCCCACAGAAATCTTCCAGGCAGAACAAAGATCCCGTCCTTCTGTTTCAGGAAACCTGCAGAGGATAGTTTAACATGAGACTGACAGGAAACCGAAGAGGCTATATTACTTGAACAGCTGTAAGACAGTCCTTTAGCTTTCCATGTGCGGAAAAACCAGTGCCCCCATTTTACAGATGAGGAGACTGAGTCTCAGAGGGATGGGAAACTGGGATTTATGGAGAGTTTGCCATGGTCCTGGAGCTGTGCTGCCCCCAGGTTAGCGGGCTGATTAAATGAGATAAGACCTCGGTCCTCCGAGCGTGCTCCCCCAGCCATCGGCATCCCCCAGAGCTGGTTAGAAACGCAGAATCTCGGGCCCTGCCCCAGAACTACTAAATCAGAATCTGCGTTTTAACCAGACTTGCCCCCTCCCCCAGGTGACTCATGTTTTCTTAAAGTCTGAGAAGCGCTGCGCTGAGACATGAAAACGTAGGCTGCACACTGTAGGGAATGGAGCTTAGTGAACAGTGGCCATTCCTCTCACTTTCATAATGACCCCGAGTGTGACTCTATCGTCCCCATTTTCAGATGGGGCTCTGAGGTTTCAAGATGCTGAATGTCACCAGACTGGGGCGGGGGACAGGGCTCAGATTAGAACCCTAGTCCTCTTCCTCCAAAGACCAGCTCCTGTGATGATAATCCACCACACAGAAGTGTCTTGTTAGGCCCACACAACAGGTCACATAGAAACCCAGATTGCCGCTCTCTCTTGAAAAATCAGAAACCCTGGCCACACCAGTGGAGCCAGAAGGATGGGGGAATCTAAAACCTGGGATGAAGGTGGAGGCAGATGCTCTGGGGAGGAGGTGGTCAGGACATTTCTCAGAGGCCCAGGGTGCACATAGGCATCCGCATGAGCACCCCCTTCTCCCAAAGACTCAGCAGAGGCCAACCCAAGGCCGGGGCCACCGGGCGAATCTTGGAGCCCACGGTGAGTGAAGTTCCTCCCTGAAGTGGGCGGATGAGGCTGCCTGCTTTAGAGGTTTAGTCTCTTTATTCTCTTTTCTACTCCCTGGGGCCGCGAGGGTGGGGCAGGTGGGCAGTGTACCGGGTGGCCGTGGTGAGCTTGCAGCTCGGCACAGAGTGAGAGATGGCTGGGATGGGGGAGCAGCGTCCCTTTACTACCCTGATGCTGACGCGGAGCCTGCCACTCTACACATCCTGTCCAGCCCTAGAGCCGGGGAGCGCCCAGCCCGAGGCCCCTCGGGAGCCCTCTAAGTGGCAGTGATGTGCACTCACATGGCAGGCCAGGGGCTTCGGTTCCATGCCAGGGGGGCGGGCATGCTGAGCGGCGCTGGGTCACCCCATGACACGGGACCCTGCTCTGCCAGGCCTCTTCGTGTACCCCCTGGACGAGTCCACCACGGTGATCGGCTTTGAGGCGGTCATTGGAGACCGCG
Source organism: Neotragus pygmaeus (assembly GCA_006410875.1). Lineage (NCBI taxonomy): Eukaryota > Metazoa > Chordata > Mammalia > Artiodactyla > Bovidae > Neotragus > Neotragus pygmaeus. The sequence goes on from SJYV01019193.1 coordinate 139,281, forward strand.
TTGTGACGGTACAGATCAAGGACAAAGCCAAAATAGAAGGTGGCCACTTTGNCTCGGGAGCCCTCTAAGTGGCAGTGATGTGCACTCACATGGCAGGCCAGGGGCTTCGGTTCCATGCCAGGGGGGCGGGCATGCTGAGCGGCGCTGGGTCACCCCATGACACGGGACCCTGCTCTGCCAGGCCTCTTCGTGTACCCCCTGGACGAGTCCACCACGGTGATCGGCTTTGAGGCGGTCATTGGAGACCGCGTTGTGACGGTACAGATCAAGGACAAAGCCAAAATAGAAGGTGGCCACTTTGGGGCTACCGGCATTCGAGCTGCGACTGTCACAGGTAAGAGGGCTGGAGGGGCTGTTGCAGGTGGGCGTAGCTGGAGTCTCGGCAGACCGGAAGGGGAGCAGTGGGATCGAGTAATGAGAGCACTGTACGAAGAGTCGGGACTCCTGTGTGACCGTGGCCCAGTAATTAACCTCTCTGAACTTTACCTTACTGTCTGTGAAACAGGCAACTGTTTCTCCTCTCACTTGGAAAGAGTGGTAAGGGTCAAAGAGGCAGCCGGAGGGTATTTAAGACATCTCTAACAACCAGAAAAGCATATTGTCATTTAAGCTCAGAGGTTGTAGAATGAGTCATACCGGGATCTGACTGCCAGTCCTGTTGCTTGCAAGCTTAGATAAGAAATGAAGACTTGTTTTGTAAAATGTAACTAATAACCCATCGAAATCTCAACAAAGAGCGTGCAGAACGCTCATCACTGTCACTGATGCAGAGTCAGTACTCACACAACAGCCATGGGTTCCTGCTATGGAGGATACTGAGGCTCAGAGAGGGAGTGCCCAGACCAAGGTCACAGAGCACATTAGTGGCAGAGCCAAGGCTTGAGTCCAGACCAAGGATCATATGATATAAAAAATTCTCCCTATTGGATCTGTGATGGAAATGCAGTTTCTTCACCTGATCATCGATGTTCAAGAATCTTTGAACACCCATGCTGTGCAGGATGCAAAGTTGCCCCCCGAGGGTTTAGGACTTATCACAGCCTGGAAGAATAGCTAGGGGGTTCCAGGGAATGACTGCGATAGGAAGTTGAACAAGGCCATGCCAATAACGGTCCAGGTCATGTCAGAGGAGGAAAAGAAGGGGCCACACTGGGACCAGGGAGGTTTTCGTGGAGGGGTTGGATGGGTGGATAAGGTGGGCTAAGGAATAATGAGGGATGGGCCTTTCAGATGAAAAGAAACAGCACAGATTCTGAGGGAGGTAAGATGCTCCGGTGTAAATCCTAGGGGGACATCGAGTCTGATGATGGAGATGTGACCCTCCATCGGGGGTGAGTGGGTCCCAGCCTCCCACTCCCAGAAGAGCACAGTGCAAAGTTCACAGGCCTGGCGTCGGACCCATGTGGGTTCAGATCCTGGTTCAAGAAATTAGTTCTTTGTTGAATAACTTGAACTCATTGCGCCCCCACGCTGAGCCTCAGTTTTCCCATCAGCACACAAGCTCCTCTAACCCAACACACAGCAAGCTTAGAGGGGATGAGCAAGAAGAGGCTCACGGCCCCTGACTCCAGGCCTGGCACGTAGGAACCAGTCTGCAGACGTTCCATTATCCCTCCTTCTTGCCCACCAGGAAAGGTGGCTCTGGACGAGGATTTGGAGCGGATCCTCTTTGTGGTCAACCTGGGGACCATCGCCCCGATGGAGAATGTCACCGTGTTCATCAGCACCTCCTCGGAGCTCCCGACGCTGCCCAGCGGGGCTGTGCGGGTCCAGCTGCCCGCTGTCTGTGCCCCGACCGTGCCCCAGTTCTGCATGGAGAGCATCAGCTCCCCCAGCCAGCAGGTCCACGGGTGAGGAGCCCCTGCCAGACAAGGCCAGAGTTGTGGAGTGGGGGGTCAAGTTGTGGGGGAAGATAAAGGATATGCGGTGATGCTAAGCTCTGTAGCTGCCACCTCTCGAAGACTGTCAAAGAATCTCCCTGAAATGCCTGATGTTGGTACTGATCAGAAGTGTTGGAATTGGGATCAGAATATCCAGGCTTTATACTTTAATGCACTCAAGAGGCATTTTTGGAGCACCTACTATGTGCTGGTGGAGAAGGAAATGGCAACCCATTCCAGTATACTCGCTTGGAGAGTCCTGCGGACAGAGGAGAGTGGCGGGCTACATGGGGTCCCAAAGCGTCAGGCGCGACCAACACAGCTTAGCAAACACGATATGCTAGACACTGGGGGGTGTTAGGAGCACAGAGGGCACAAACGCACACAGTTCCTGACCTTTTCGGAACTTGGTGGGAGAGATCATTATCCAGCTGATAACACAACTAATGTGAACTGTTTGTGAACTTGCATGCATAATTAATTATGTGAAAGTGCAATGGAAGAGACGTTCATTGGCTAAGAATATAAAAGAGAGATCCAACCCCTGGCAGTCCAGGGGCCAGGTCAGTCTTCTCTGAGGAGTGATATGTCAGCTGAGGGCTGAGCCAGGAGGCAGACAGATAAGGCACAGGGAGAAACGTTCCTATAGGTGGGACCGGCAGGGGCAAAGGCCCTGAGGCAGCAAGGACGGGGCCCCAGAGAGGAACTGAGGCAGAGGGGACATGAGATGAGGTTGCAGAGATACAAGACACCCTGTGGCCCTGGCCAGCTCTGGCCTGCTCCCCAGAGCAATAAGGGGCCACTAACAAGGGTTTTCAACAGGGTCGGGTAGGACATTGCAGCACTTTCTCTGCGTTCTCCCTGGCGGTGGGGAGGAGGGAAAGGGGGTGACAGCCTGAGGCACCTGCAGCTGAGATCAGGGGTCCTCCTATTTCCCAACCTGTGGACCTGGGGGACCAGCGTCTTCTCCACAGGGAGAGAGGAAGCCCGGTTTACGAGGCCTGCTGCATACAGGAGATATCTTTTGATACAGCTTATCATTTGGTCTCCCCTGGTGGCTCAGCGGTAAAGAACCCGCCTGCCAATGCAGGAGACATGGGTTCAATCCCTGGGTCAGGAAGATCCCCTGGAGGAGGAAATTGCAACCCACTCCATATTCTTGCCTGGGAAAACCCATGGACAGGGGAGCCTGGCGGATTACAGTCCGTGGGGTAGCAAAGAGTCAGACATGATTTAGTGACTGAACAACAAACTCCTTAACTCCCCCTCCCCTACTCTTGTCCTGAATCTTTGAGTCAAGTTGAAATCTGGGAAGATATAAGCACTGTACATATCCAGGAGTTTCATACACATACTCTGTAGGGCTCTGGGGACAGCTGGGAGCACGTGCCCACTGGGTCACAGAGGACAATGTCAACAAGACTCCTGGACACCACAGGTTAAAGGGATGATCTATGACTAGGCTGGGAAATGGGAGGAAGAGAAGGGGATGACAGAGGATGAGATGGTTGCATGGCATCACCAATTCAATGGACATGAGTCTGNACACCCAGAACTGATCTTTAGGATGGACTGGTTGGATCTCCTTGCAGTCCAAGGGACTCTCAAGAGTCTTCTGCAACACCACAGCTCAAAAGCATCAATTCACACATTCTGTCTAAATTGTCAGCCCCTACTCAGGTCTAACAAAGGGTTGCCATGGAAGAATGTAGGCCTTGTGTTAAATGTATTTCTAACCTTTCAAGCAAAGTTAGGATTTTATTTGAAATTTTCAGATGTTATAAAGATATGGAATCTCTTAAGAACCATGGTCAGTAATGGTAAGTGTATTCTGGAGAGTGGGGTGTTCAGCTGCAGAGAAAACACTCTAAACCAAATGCTGGTCAAGACTTTGCACAGACTAGGCCCTTCTTGGAGGTCTGGGAGGTAGTAGGTCATCCACAGACTACCATTACTAGCAGGGATTATCAAATCCATTCTCTTCTCCTTACGCATGAGACTAGCAATGCTTTCTCCTCCTACTAGAAGAGTTGTTGGGTAAAGAGTGTGATCATGACTTCCCCTCCTGAAAGGCAATGTAGAAATAACTAATAAAATTAGACATATATAACTATTCAACCCAGCAAAACCTCCTAAGAGTCAAATACATAGAAACAAAAGTGATGTAATAGATTTATGGCCAAGAATTTATTGTAGTATTTTTTACGGCGGCAAAAAATAAATGGCCACAAAGCAAATGTTTCATAATAAGGGGTGGTACAGTATGTAAACATACAGTCAAATGTTTAAAAGAGTAGTTGATATGAAAGATTTCCAAAATGTTTTAAGTGTGAAATTCAAGCTACTCACAAAATGTAAGTAATATGGTCCAGATTTTGTAATACAAGGTGGCCACAAAAACCTTTATATTTTTTATAGTTTATATCACGGGGAATGGAATGAGAGCAACAGATGGTTCACGCTATTGTTTTGTTTATCTATTTGAAGACAGCAATAGCATTTAGAATTACATTTTTAATTTAACAAAGAATATAATTATAAATATTAACAGCATAAGTGATATGAAAAGCCATTTCCATTCACCATCCCTTAAATAGCAGTCTGCCTAAATTCCCCGAGCAAGCAAAACCATTGCCTATTATTCTGGTTCTTCAAAGGTGGAGCCTCCACCGTCTGCTCTCACACCCCTTGCTGCCCTTTGGATGTCCTTCTTGACACCTAGCCTCACTCTAAGTCCTCTTTTCTCTCCCTGCCTCCAGGACAAGAGAAGACGATACAGCATGCTGCACTCTCAGGAGTCCGGCAGCTCTGTCTTCTACCACTCACAGGATGAGGAGCCCAACCCGGACAGCGGGGACTGTGTCCGGAGTGTGGGGGCACCGTTCAACCCGAGACAGGCCAAAGACGCCCAGCCGTCCAGCGGAGACGCCACCCCCAATCCCGGTTAGTTGGCTGCTGTTTGTACTTCATGCCCTTCTCCAGGGGAGCCATGATTGCTACAGTTTTACTGAGTACCTCCTATGTGCTAAGTACTTATTAACAATCTCAGTGAATGGTTAGCAGCTGCAGAGGCGGGTTACTATTACATCAACTTTACAAATGAGGAAACTAAGACTTGGAGAATTTTAGCAACTCAGCTAACTAAGCTCGTGGAACTCAAAAGAGATAGAGTACAGACAAAGAGTCTGTATTCGTCTTCCTCCAAAACTTCTTTATGGCATTAGTTTCCATTTGCAGGGTATTTACTGATCACCTACTAAGGCTAGGTCCTGAGCACAGAATGGTAAGCAAAGATGGCTCAAACGTGGCACCTGTCCCTCAGAAGCCTTCCAACTTTGAGAAAGACACAATTGTCCTTAATTCTGTTAGAACACAGAGTGACAAAGACCATAGGAAAGTTTAACAAACTGTAGGAATCCCAGGGAGAGGAACATCCGGCAGAGGATACTAGCAAAGACATAAGAAGGGCACCAGTTCTTAGAAGTGGGGAGAGGAGACTCCAGGCAGCAGGGACTGCCTGGGCTAAGATGTCGTGGTGTCGTACCTGGAGAACACACACACAGCCGGTATGTTTGGAGCGCAGATGCCTGGAAAAAGAGTAGAAAGAGTAGGTGGGCAGATAGATTAGAGCTAGGTTAGGCACGGCTTTGGATGCCAGGTGAGGTGAGACACCCGCACACGTTTCAGTAGGTAAGTGAACGTGAACGTCACTCAGACGTGTCCGACTCTTTGCGACCCCATTGACTATACAGTCCATAGAATTCTCTAGGCCAGAATACTGGAGGGGTGGCCTTTCCCTTCTCCAGGGGATCTTGCCAACCCAACAGGTAAGCAGTGGAAACCTCAAGAAGTATCCAAGCAGGCAAGGGGTCTCTAAGCCCCTCTGTCTTTCTCCACCCTGACGGCTTGCTTCTCTGTCACCACTCCTGCCCAGGTCTAGACCTCTCCCAGCGACGGCGGGCATATAGCACCAACCAGATCACCAATCATAAGCCCACCCCAAGGACCCTCACAGCCAGTGACCCCACAACGGCTACCAGGAGATACCCACTGCGGAAAACCAAGCTGCAGGACCTCACCAACCAGACCAGCCTGGATGCTCCGTGGTGGCAGATTGATTTGCAGGTACCCTAGCAGGGAACTGGGGAGTTGGGGTTGCCATAGATGGGAGGAGCTGTGTCTTCCGCTTCAGTCAGAAGGATGGAGCTTGAGTGCAGTTTACACTGACACGAGTCAGTTCCTCCTGTTTCCAAATCTTTGCCTACCTGACCTCCAAGTGACACCTTCCTAATAATGATAACTACCGGTCAATGACATCACGTATTCTCTTCTCATAGAACTTCCCAGGTGTCAAACAGCACCGCATCTGCACCCTCATTTGATTTTACAGTGCCCCTTGGAAAGGAGGGAGTGTAGGAGCTAGCCATCCCCACTCTGTCCAGGTGTAGAAAGTGAGGGTCACAGAGGTCAAGTGACTTAGCTAGGGTCACTCAGCCAGTCAGGGGATTGCAACCCAGGACCTTTTGCCTGCAAAGCCCTTGCTTTCCCCTCTTCATCCCTTTCTGCACCCTCTGCAAACCTCAAGGGTTGTGCATTCATCCAGGGCAGAGATCATCTCAGAGTTAGAGGCACAGCAGGACCAGTTATCCAGTGTCCAGCTCGACTAGGTTTTCTCAGCCACCATACTACGGAAGCGGTAACTCTCAGTTGTGGGGCTGTCCTATGTACTGTTGAATGTCGGGCAGCTCCCTTGGCCTCTATCCACTGGTTGCCAGTAACATTAGCGTCCCCAGTCGGGACAACCAGACGTGTCTGCAGACACTGCCCCCTGTCCCCAGGGCAGGGCAGCAAAATCACCAGGTTTGAGAAACACCGTGGTAACCCGAATGGGTGTTTGCTATGGTCTGTATGCCTTAGCCCATTTTCTTACAAATGGGCTTTGCATAGCATTGTCACTGTGAGTCTGTGGTTTCCATAAAAGTAGCCTTTCACCCTCCCATTCCCCCCAATNGTTTGAGAAACACCGTGGTAACCCGAATGGGTGTTTGCTATGGTCTGTATGCCTTAGCCCATTTTCTTACAAATGGGCTTTGCATAGCATTGTCACTGTGAGTCTGTGGTTTCCATAAAAGTAGCCTTTCACCCTCCCATTCCCCCCAATAACCCCATCCTCCCCATCTCCACATATACATAAGCCCTCTGCACTCTGCAGCGATGCAAACACTGCCCCCTTGTCCCTGAAGGTGCTTCTCTGTGCTCAGCCAGAAACCACTCGATGTGGTGAGAAGACACTGACTGTGGAGTCAGACAGACTCTGCTCCTTAGGCACGTTGCTTAACCTCTCTGAGCCCCAACTTTTCATCTCTGCAAAGGAGAGACTAGCTTGTCAGACGACTGGACCAAGACTCGGCCACAGATGTTTACTGGGAGCCAGCCGTAGGTAGAACTCTTGCAGCATCTGCTGATAAGAGATAAAGTAGCTAGTGCAGCACCTGGCACACAGTAGTGTCCTTCATTTTTTTAGTTTCTTTTTTTTAATGCATTTCTTTTTAATTGAAGCGTAATTGCTTTGCAATATTGTGCTTGTTTCTCCCACGCATCAACATGAATCAGCCATAGGTATACACATGTCCCCTCCCTCCTGAACCTCCCTCCCACTTCTCAGCCCAGCCCAGCCCTCTAGTTTGTCATAGAGCACTGGTTTGAGCTCCCAGAGTCACACAGCAAATTCCCCCTGGCTGTCTATTTACGTGCAGTAGTGAGTACGTTTCCAGGCTGCTCTCTCCATGCGTCCCTCCCTCTCCTTCCCTGCCTGGGTCAACAAGTCTGTTCTCTACCTCTGCGTCTCCACTGCTGCCCTGCAAATAAGCTCATCGGTACCGTCTTTCTAGATTCCACATGTATACACCTGTTAATATGTAACATTTGTTTTTCTCTTTCTGACTTACTTCACTGTGTGTAATAGGCTCTAGGTTCACCCACCTCATTAGAACTGACTCAAACGTATTCCTTTTTACAGCTGAGTAATGTTCCATTGTGTACATGTAACACAGTTCTTTATCCATTCATCTGTCAATGGATATCTAGGTTGCTCCCATGTCCTAGCTATTGTGAACAGTGTTGCAGTGAAGGTTGGGGTACATATGTCTTTTTAAGTTGTGGTTTTCTCAGGGTATATGCCCCGTAGTGGGACTGTTGGGTGAAATGGTATCCTTTATGCACACTTCTGCTTGGTGAGAGCTCTGGTCAGTTTGGCTTCTCTCCTGCTCACTTCTGACCCATCTTTGTTTATTGCTCCCTATCCCCTTCTTGATTTCTTCCACAACGTGATAATCCCCAGTATACTTACATGAATGCATACGTATGCACACACACACACATACCCTCCCTGCAGACTGTCGGATGGGTGAAGGGCGCTGAGTCTTAGACTAATTTGTTGCTGTGGAACCTGTAGCAGTCTCTGTTTTTCAGTGTGGTGGTGATCATGGAGCAGGAGTGAGGGGAATCCCAGTCTCTGATGGGGATAAAGGGGTTAAGGACATCCCGAGATTCAGTAGTCTTGTCTGGGTACCAGTTTGCACTGAGGCCATCCTAAGAGGGGCCAGTCTCTTTCATCTCTCACACCCTTGTATCATCCCCAGGACCTCAGGCCCAGAGGAAACAGGAAGGCCATCTGTAACCCCTGCCCCCAAGAAGCCCCCTCCACAGGGAAAGCACAGTCCTCTTTCCAGTAAATATTTGATAGAGGTGAGAAAGACTCTGTGGTTAACCATTAGTCTAACAGCTAAGGGGCAGTGTTTCTCTCTGTTATACCCAAGTGTCTTTGCTCCCCTCTACCCTCCTCCTTCCAGGCAGGTGTACATGTTCCCAGAGGTACAACTTTTATTTTCAACTAATTTAATATTCTTTAATTACAAAAGTAATACATGCCTGCTGCTGCTGCTAAGTCGCTTCAGTCGTGTCCGACTCTGTGCGACCCCATAGACGGCGGCCCACCAGGCTCCCCCATCCCTGGGATTCTGCAGGCAAGAACACTGGAGTGCGTTGCCATTGCCTTCTCCAATGCATGAAAGTGAAAAGTGAAAGTGAAGTCGCTCAGTTGTGTCCGACTAGTAGCAACCCCATGGACTGCAGCCTACCAGGCTCCTCTGTCCATGGGATTTTCCAGGCAAGAGTACTGGAGTGGGGTGTCATTGCCTTCTCCAGAAATACATACTTAGGGTTCTCAATTAAAAAAACAAAAAACTCAACAGTTCGGTTGAATATAAAGTCAAAGTACCCCTCTCTGTGCCTTGTGCCCACTTGGTTTGGGGCATTTCCTTCCAGAAATACTACACACACTCAAAAACACACCTATGTAACACACCTATATGTTTTGAATAATGACATATACAAACTGGTGTCCAATTTACTTTTTAAATGTCTTTTTAATTCGCTTCTTATATGCAGTAAAAATTACTCTGCTTTGTGAACATCTTTCTGAGTTTTGACAAATACATGCAGTCATGTAACTCTCTCTACAATCAAAATATGGACCAGTTGAAATTTTTTTAAATATAAATTTTATCTGGGATGTCTTCCTGTCTGGATACAGGTGTGGAAAAATCCAGCACTTTCATTTCAGTGTTGTATGATGCTCCACTGCACAGATAGATGTACCATAATGCATTTTGGCTTCCTAGGTGACTCAGCGGTAAAGAATCTGCCAGCAACTAGGAGGCTCAGGTTCAGTCCCTGGGTCAGAGAGATTTCCTGGAGGAGGAAATGGCAACCCATTCCAGTATGCCTGCCTGGGAAATCTCACGGACAGAGGAGCCTGGTGGGCTACAGTCCACGGGGTCGCAAGAGTCCAACGTAACTTAGCGACTAAACCACAACAACCATGATGTATACACCATCCCCTATCAATGGCCTTTTAGAAAGTTTCCAGATTTTCACTTTCTCAAACAGTCCCACAATAAATATACAGTACATGCACATGGATATTTTCATTCTTGTGTGTTGCCACAGAATTAAATTCCTAAAAGTGGAATCGCTGGGTCAGAGGAGCTTGTGCATTTTCAATGCTGACAGATGGCACATTGCTAAATCGCTCTCCCACAGGAGTGCTTCAGCACAGTGGCCCATCAACAGTCCATGAGAACTCCTGTCTCCTCCTTGGCAACAAGGGTGTCGTCAAACATTTAAATATTTGCTAATCCATAGATGGAAAAACCATAACTTATTTCCATTTAGAGCAATGCTCCTGAGACTGACCATGTTTTCACAGGCTTACATAATACTTTTCTCATAAAAGCATTTTGTTGAAAATGATCTTTGTCATGCATGCTGCAAATATATTTCCCAGTTGACTTCTTGCCTTTTGAAGTGTTTTGTACTAGCATTGGACAGATTAAATCCACAAAACAGAAGTCCAGAAATAAAACCAAATGTTCATGACAGCTTTGTCAGTATAGAGGCGGAGAATTGATAAACTGCAGGGACTTGATGAATGACCCGTCGTCAGTAAATGGTGATGACATTTGTACGATTCAGAAAATCAAAGAAAAGGCTGTTTTCTATTTCCTTACACCAAAATGATTTTTGTGTGAATCAAAGATTTAAACAAAAACAGAATCACAAAAATTCTAGAATTTTTTTTTTTCCTATTCGGAAAGACTTTTTAGCATGACAAATGGGAAGACATAAAGGGAAACGTTGATAATTATAACCACACACACAAAGTTTTAAACTTTACAGCCAAAAACAAAACAAAAGTGGGTTTAGAATATTATCCGTGGTACATGATTTTCCCATGGTTTTCTGTGGTTTGGACTTTATCCACGATTTGGGATTATTTGTGCCGATGTTTCTCATGGGTAGTGGAGAACAGGTCACGTGTCCTTGGGCGCTATGGCGGCAGTCCCCAGGGAGGAGCTGTGATGCGCCAGGGAAAGAGCTGTGGCTGGGGGCAGAGGGGAGGGGGCCCACCGCCAGGAGCTCAGCCTTCTCCTCTTCCTCTTGCATTCTTAGCCCTTGCTGAACGGTGGCCCAGACCTGAGCCAGGGTCCCAGACTCCGGGGTCCAGGGGCCCGCAGGCCCTCTCTGCTGCCCCAAGGCTGCCAGCCCTTCATACCCTCCAACCAAGAGACCCAGGCCTGGAGCCCCATGAAAGAGTTGGATCTTGGGTCCAATTTGAAGCCTGCCTCAGAGAGCCGCAGCCCTGGGGACCTGGGTAAGTGTCCACAGGGTCCAAGACCTGATTGGGGACAGGGAGGAATCCTAGGCTGGAACCCATCCTGGGGGAGGCGGGGCGGTGTCTGTTAAGGCCCATCCCTGCCAGGGACCTCACCAACCCCTCCTTCCCAATCAACCTGGTCTTTGGGCTACCTGCGAGGCTCCCAGACGTCCTCCCTGCAGAGAGCTCTCCACTCTCTGGCCCCCTCAAGTACTGACTTCCTGGGAGGGGGGGTCCGTTGTGGGTTCCCTGGGGCGGGAGGAGCAAGGCGGGACTGTCCTTGCTTAGGGTCTGCATCCGGGGAGGTATGTAATGTCCCCTGGGAGTGGACCCTCTGTCCTGCAGCTCAGATCTCAGCCCGCTGGTTCCTCCGCCCGCAGAGCCGTCCCATCACCCCTCTGCCTTCGCGACGGAGACGTCCTCCGACTGGGAGCCCCTGGCCGAGTCTGAGGAGCGGGCCAGCCCCAGCAGGCCCGCCGCCCCAGGCCCCGTGCTGGGCAAGGCCGTGGTCAAGGGCCTGCGGGACAGCCAGCACTTGCAGTGGGAAGTGAGCTTCGAGCTGGGGCCTCCCGGCCCCGAGAGGGGCGGTGCGCAAGAACCCGACATGTGGAGCGAGACCTTCCACCACCTGGCGGNCCAGCTTGTGCTTCATCCAGCCTGGCATTTTGCATGATGTACTCTGCATAGAAGTTAAATAAGCAGAGTAATAATATACAGCCTTGTCGTACTCCTTTCCCAATTTGGAACCAGTCCGTTGTTCCATGTCCAATACTAACTGTTGCTTCTTGACCTGCATACAGATGTCTCAGGAAGCAGGTCAGGTGGTCTGGTATTCCCATCTCATTAAGAATTTTCCATAGCTTGCTGTGATCCACGCAGTCAAAGGTTTTGACATAGTCAATAAAGCTTCCCTAGTGGCTCTGTTGGTGAAGAGTCTGCCTCCAATGTGAGAGACCTGAGTTTGATCCCTGGGTTGGGAAGATCCCCTGGAGAAAGGAATGGCAACCCACTCCGGTACTCTTGCCTGGAAAATCCTATGGACAGAGGAGCATGGTGGGCCACAATCCATGGGGCTGCAAAGAGTCAGACACAACTGAACAACAGTATGAAATGTCTTCAAATGTATTCTTCAGTAGAACTCTTCACTTTTAGGAACAACTTACAAATTCGTGTTCTCCAAGGATGGAGTTCCCCAAAACTCACTGTTGGGTGTTGCAGCTTCATCCCTGATGGTGATGCTCTGGGGAGGGGGAAACTGGGACCTCAGTTTCTGAGGTGGCAGGCTGGGAGGAAGGGAAATGGGGTGCTTCTGAGAAAACCAACCTTTTCTAACTAACACTGCTGCTTTCTGAACATTATCTCAGCAATAGTACTTACCTGGCAAGGTGAATATTATTAGCCCCATTTTCCAAGTAAAGACACTGAGGCTCAGAGTGGTCAGCACTCCATCCAGCTAGTAAGAGATGGGGCTGGCTTTCAAACCGAGGTCATTCTGGCTCCAAAGCTCATGGTCTTGCCTTCTGCAATGCCTTCTTCCTTTTAGATAATTGACAGGCTGAAGCTAGAACCATTCCTGCCAGCCTTGAACGTGTTGGTCACTCAGTCATGTCTGACTTTTTGTGACCCCCGTGGACTGTAGCCCGCCAGGCTCCTCTGTCCATGGGACTTTCCAGGCAAGAATACTGGAAAGGGTTGCCATTTCCTCCTCCAGGGGATCTTCCCAACCCCGGGACCAAGCCCGGGTCTCCTACATTGCAGGCAGATTCTTTACCATCTGGTCCACCAGGGAGACCCTGGGGACAAGGCAAAAGCCTAACACAGTTGTACCCACCTGACCACTTTCTCCTCGTCCTCGCGAAGGTGCTGCGTTGCGGATGGTCAGCTCTCGGGTCCTGACTCGACAGTGGAAGGGCACTTCTGGATTCGGGCGATCCCAGACCATGCTCGGCGAAGACTCAGCTGCAGGGGACAGCAAATATCAGAGTCTAAGTAAGAACTGCCTTGATGTGTTCTGAAGTCTGGGCCTCCAGGTCCCTGCACCCTCATGTCCGAAGCCATGACAGACTCTCTCTGAGTCTCCACTCCGGGCCTTACGGGGCCAGAGCAAGGCCAGGCTTCCTGAATTCTCTGAGGCCTGAGACGGGCAGAGGGGCTGAGCATGGCCCAGATATGCCGCTGGGAATCAGAGAGCAGACTGGCCTCGCTGCCCACATGCCCACACCACACCCCAGCTCTCCCCTTTCAAGGCCCAGCGCCCCCAGTGGCTGTCCCCTCCTTCCAACCTCTGAGTCCTCCCAGGCACTGAATGCCAGGAAACCTAAAAGTCAAGGGGAAGGGCAGCTGCACCCGTTCGGGTCCCCCCGTCCGCTTACTCTGCTACTGCTGAGTAACTTCAGTCGTGTCCGACTCTGTGCAACCCCATAGATGACGGCAGCCCACCAGGACCCCCATCCCTGGCATTCTCCAGGCAAGAACACTGGAGTAGGTTGCCATTTCCTTCTCCAGTTCGGCTTACTCTAGGATTCCCCAAAGCTTCCTTTCGACCATCCCCAAATTTCACTGTGCCCGAAGCTTGGGTCCCTGAAGATCCATGATTTGGGCATTTGGCGACCTTGCATTCACAGGACAGCCTGTGTCCTGAGGCCTGTGTGTCTTTTTGTCCCGCTACAGGCAGCCTGACCGCCGCACCCGTCCCAGCCCCTTCCTNATTTCACTGTGCCCGAAGCTTGGGTCCCTGAAGATCCATGATTTGGGCATTTGGCGACCTTGCATTCACAGGACAGCCTGTGTCCTGAGGCCTGTGTGTCTTTTTGTCCCGCTACAGGCAGCCTGACCGCCGCACCCGTCCCAGCCCCTTCCTCCGTGCCCTCACGTGTACCCTGAGCATCTCCTGCCTTCCTCTGCACGTAGGAAGGGCATCAGAGGTCCCACCTGGCTGCCAGCCCCAACACCCAGACTATAGCCCTGTTGTACCTCAGGGATTAGAAAGTGCTCACGGACATTGATGGGTTCAAAAAGAAATAGTGTGAGGGGGTGAAAATCCGAGGAGTTCCTCAGGGATTAAGGAGTTTTGCCCACTCCTTGGTCCCTCAGAGCCTCCAAAGAGAATCTGCTCTACCCTTGAGTCAAGCTGGGCTCCCAGTCTAGAAGAAACTTCTGGTCTACCCTTTCCATCCTCTGTAGCTCAGCTCTTGGTGGCCCATGACTTCCATCAAAATCACAGATCCCTCCTTTTCTTATTGTCTTCTGATTCATACCCCGTGGGGGTGATTGCTAAACTCCTAGTCTACCGCACGCCTTTCCCTCCCTTTCCCTCCCCGAGGAGGGAATGCCTAACACTCACGGAGGGCTTTCTAGGTGCTCAGCACTACTTTCATTACCCATGACTCTTCACCCCCATCTGAGAGAGTTTCTTTCATTTTCCGCGTTAAGAGACGAGGAACCTGAGGCTCAGAGTGGGCAAGTGACTTACACAAGGGCTCACAGCAGAGGCACAGTAGAGCCCAGACGCGAACGAGCCCTGTCTGGCTCCAGAGTCCATGCAGCTTANTCATTACCCATGACTCTTCACCCCCATCTGAGAGAGTTTCTTTCATTTTCCGCGTTAAGAGACGAGGAACCTGAGGCTCAGAGTGGGCAAGTGACTTACACAAGGGCTCACAGCAGAGGCACAGTAGAGCCCAGACGAGAACGAGCCCTGTCTGGCTCCAGAGTCCATGCAGCTTACTAACCACCGTATTCTCTGCCTGCGGATTGCATCAGTCACTCAGCCACTGGTTCACTTTTGTGCTCACCTTGCCCCACCCCGCACAGGCACCCAGCAGTCAGCAGAGCTTCTTGCCCTCCAAGAGCTGCTAACAGTCTCAGAGGGGAGACAGAGGCTTGGCAGAACATATCTGTGTGTGAAGTTTTTCCCATAATTTGGATCATTCCTGAATAGTACATTGCCCATCACTCTCCAGCTGTTAAATAATAATCATAAGAATCATCACCCCTGTACACATTTTGAATAAACAATATGTGTAATTATTATCCCCATTTTACAGATGGGGAAACTGAGGCTCAGAGCCCTCTGACAAGTCAGTACCACACTCTGGTGCCTCATGGAGAACTGACATGAACCCACCTCTCCCTCCACCACCTCCAACCACCACAGTCAGGCCTCTAACCTGCTCCCACTAACCTGCTGAGTCCATAGCTCAAAGCTTTGCGGAATATATACCACAGGCCAGGCGCTGAGCACTATCTGTGTATTATCTCATCTAATCCTTATAACACCACCAAGCAGTACTATTAGCCCCGGTTTGCAATCGAAGCTTATAAAGGAAGTAACTTTCCCTGGGGTCACACAGCTATCCACTGGGACGGCTGGGATTTGAACCCAGACATGTCCGACTCTTGTGGTGGAACGGTGGCAGTGTCTCTGGGAGGTGAGGACCCATCCAAGCAGGGACGGGAACCTGGACATTGCTCTCCCAGTCCCCCCTTATCGTACCAGCATCCTCCTGGGGGGTCTGGGAGGTGTGAAGGGGAGGGCCGGGTAGCTCAGGCCTCACTGGCTGCCTCTGTTGTAGACGTGGAGGAAAGCTCCCTGACGCCCTTCAGTGAGAACATGGCCCGCGAGAAGTACGCTACTCCTGAAGGTGAGCACGCAGTCTGCCAGCGCTCCTGTTCTTCATTTTGTTATTTATTTACTTATTTGGCTGTGCCAGATCTTAGCTGCAGTACCTGGAATCTTCAACCGTCGCGGCATGTGAGCGCTTAGTTGTGGCCCATGGGGTCTAGTTCCCTGACCAAGGATGGAACCCGGGTCCCCTTGCATTGGGAGTGCAGAGTCTTAGCCACTGGACCACCAGAGAAGTCCCTGCCAGCTCTCCCTTGAGCTAAAATAATAATTGATCTTTGGGCCGAGAGAGTGTCTTAACCCAACAAAGTCCTTGGTGGTTCTTTCAGTCTCCAGACAGCTCCGTGCATGCTAGATAGTATTAAAGCTTTAAAGGAAGGGGACTGAGACTCAGAGCAGGGGAAATGACTTGCCCAAGGTCACACAGCAAGTTGGTGACAGAGCTAGGCCAGGCATCAGGCGTCCCAATCCCCAGCTGAAGGACCAGTCTCCCACCTCCCTTTACCCAGAATCTTCTAGCAGTGTGCCCATAGAAGAAAGGCAGTGACCCTGCTTGGGGCTGAGCGGGGGTTGGCCTGCAGCTGTCACTGTCCCCACAGGTAAACTTCCAGAAAATGCAAGGGCTGCCAGCCAAGGGGACTTGGAGGGCTGCTTCTTTACCTAGGAACCCACATCTTTCACCCCTCCCCACACCCACTGGGTCAGAAACAGCCTCATCATTAGCGTGGATCCCTAGGCATACAGGCAAACCCCCACCCCTCTGTGGGACTTTTCCCCAGCGGGGCAGTGAGCAGTGGGACGAGGTCATCTCTCGGGTCCTAACTTGCATTCTGTGGCTCTCCAGGTCCCCTGCGAGGTTTGGCCACCAACACCCTTTCTTCCCTGAAGGCCTCAGACACTCTGTTTGGATCCAGGTACGTGGGGCTCTCCAGTGGGGGATCCCTCTACTGCCATCCATTTTCAGGGGACTGCCCCTGGTTTGGGGGGCCAGAGGTAGGTCCAGCCTGACAGCTGCACAAACGTGAACACTTTGAAGGGCGGCCTGAAGGACCCTTGCCCAGAGACAGCACCGTCTTCAGGTGTCACACTGCTGAAATCTCCCTCCCGCCCCAGGTCCCCTTCCCGCACCTCCACGGTCTCTTTGCAAATGCAGGTCCCCCGGGAGGGCTGGCATGTGACTGTCTGACCACTGGGCTGATCAAGAACATGCTGTCAAAAGAGGGTCCCGGGATGGGATGGAGTCAAGAGAGAGGTGTGCATGTGCACGGGCTGAAGCCCACCAGGCTCCCCTGTCCATGAGGATTCTCCAGGCAGGAACACTGGAGGGGGTTGCCATTTCCTCCAGTAAAGGATCTTCCCCACCCAGGGATAGAACACCCATTTTACGATCCTGCATTCGCAGGCAGGTTCTCTACCGCTTGTGCTACCTGGGAAGCCCTCGAGTGGGAGGGGACAGATGGATACCTGTGGNTAGGGGGGTGGTGGGGAGGCTGGGGTGGCATGGGAGAACGAGGGGAACCCCGTGGGCCTGGTAAACGGCACTCTTGAAAACTAGAGCCAATATACTGTTGCTAGAAAGAGTCCTAGACTGGCAATCGGGAGGCCTGAATTCAACGCCGACTTTAGGCCAGCCCCTGCCTCCTTTCTGGGCCTCAGTGTCCCCACCCTTAAAAGAAATGGGTGAGGTGAGGGAGTTGAACTAGTTCTCCAGAATGTCCAGATTCCTTTCTGCCTGGACTTCTGGGGAGCCACGGAATTGACTGCCACTGGGGGTTGGAGAGAGACTATATACAGTTTAAATCTCAGTTCTCTCTGGAGGAGGAACACATGGGCACACCACCCCCCACCCCCGACCCAGATAAAGGGTGGATGAACAGACCCCAAACCTGAAAGTAACCAGACCTGCAAGCTTGCATCTAGGCAGGGGGAGACCGCCTCCGCCAGTTGCATTCTGGGACAGGCCCTTGACTCCACGGTGACAATCCAGGACCCCAAATCCCACCGACAACCTGCCTGGAGAACCATCCTCCCTGGCACTTTACGACAGTCGCCTGGGGAACCTTTATTTTGGCTTGGAAGCCCTTTCTATATTTCAGTGTTGGTTTGCCGATTGGGATTTCCTGTTCAAACAGAGGACAAGGGAAGTTTCCCTGCAAAGTGAGGTTTAGCATAAAGCCACGTTCTGTGCAAAACCAGTCCCAAAAAAGAGCCATGGTCACAGAGGTCAGTGGAGAAACCAGAGGACTCCTTAAGTGATGGATACACACTTTCCCGAATTACGTAATGCAAGCTCTATCCACTTGTCTTGAGGGGCTAGAGAGGCTCCTGGTGTCAGCTGCACTCTGGGATAGTGGAGGCCTTCTCTTGCCATAGCACGTGGTAAGAGAGAGAGGGGCCTTCTTTGCAACAGAGCCCCATGCTTGGCTGCAGTGCATTTGGGGATGGCGGCTTCAGCTGGGGGCTGTGATTTAGTCTATGAGGTGAAAGAGTCTTGAAGCTTCAAAGCAGAGAGCCCCTGGGGACTTCCCTCTCTCAGGCCCACTGTGTGGGGGACAGGTGTCCCAGCCTAGGATTCCCTCATGGCCGGTGCCCGGTCACCTCTGCCCTGCAGACTCCCTTGGGGGTGGGTCTGGACCTCACCTGGGAAGCCCACCAGCTTGGGACCCCAGGCTGAGTCCACACCCTTGCCCACCCTCCTCTCCAAGGCCTTAATCTCGCCTCACCAAGTGGTCCCTTCTGGCCCAGGTCTCTGGCGTGAGGCTGCCCCTGCCAGATGTCCCCTTCAGGGGGACCCCGTTGGTCAGACACCTCCATGAAGCCCCAGGAAGACTCAGTGCCCGGTCTTCAAGGGGTGAGAGTGAGGGCAGGGTCAGCAGGACGCCCATCGCACGTGGAGAAAAAGCAGTCCCCTCAGGACATGACTCCGCACCCCGCCTGCCTCCGTCTCATTGCAGAGCCCGCCCTATCCTGCTGAGCAGCCACATCTCCCCGGAGGACTCTCACCTCCCCTGCCCCTCGAGGCCCTCCTCCGCCCCAGGCTCTCCCCTGGTAACCGGTCCCAGGGCGAGGAAGGGGCTGGAGGTTTCATATCAGGTCCCATCTGCTGCTCGGCTGGCCGTTGTGCTTCAGACCCACTGCCGGAGGAGGAAGCCAGCCAGGCAGTCACCCACCCAAAGAGGGATGAGGGCTGGGAGCTAGCTCTGGACCTCGTCCCCAATGCAGCCAGCAGCCCCAGCTTCCGGGGAAGGAGGACGGGGCATGCCATCCCCCGCGAATGGAACTACTGTCAGGCTGAGAGCTGAAACGCCTGGCACTAGTTTGGGCAAGTGGCTTCCCCTCTCGGGGTGCCCCGGAACCAGGAAGCAGGGGCTTTCTCCTGCTCCGACAGCCCCAGGTTCTCCTCCTCTGAGATGTTGACCATGGCGGGCTTGTCTGTGTGAGCCTGAACAAGTCCCACGTGCTTTCTGGGCCTCTTTCCCCCTCTCCCATGACCAGCTTGGGACTGGGCTGTCCAACCTACTATGTTCGCCTGCTTCTGGGTCTCTAAGCTCAGTGCGGACAATGACCTGGGCTCAGGTGGTCCAGCGCCTGCCCAGTATAAAACCAGTGCTGTATGACCCCTAGAAGGAGGAACTGAGAAGCCCAGCAGGATGGTGAGCACACCACCCCCTTCTCCAGGGAGCGACCACAGACCCTGTCCCAGTAGCAGCTGCTGGAGCCCTGGACAGCTCTGATCCACAATCACCTTGCTGACCTCTGCACTTCCCGGTTCCCCTACCCAGCACCCAAAGGTGCAGAGGAACAGATCCTCCTTGACTTCAGATAACCCAAGGGCTTTGGGGGACACCTGGATAAGAGACTTTGTTTAAAGAACTCCCATGGTATTGACAGGACATGGGTCTCAGAAATCTGCCCCCAGGATTGCCAAGCAAAGGACCAAAGGGACGAGTTCTAAGGAAGAGGGAAGAACCTTAGGTAAATAGTACAAAAGGTCTTGTGTGGATGAACCATTGCCCCTGTAATCAGGATTGATGTGGATTAATCTGGATTCTTTGTTAACCTGGCTCCTGCTTTCTAGGTCATGCAGAAGGTCATTTATGTCCTGCCTGGCTCAAGAATCAGGAGGATACAAACGCTTAACGGCACCGCTCAAAAGAATGCAGAGCTGAAAGCTGGGGAATTTAAGTGCCATTCTAAACTCTGCTGGTAGCGTGCTGTGTGACTTCTGGCAAGTCGCCCACCTCCTCTGGGCCCCATTTCATCTTTTGCAGGAAGAGGAGGTGACGCTAGCTCAGCATTCCCAGCACTATTTCTTGGTGGACAGGTGAGTTAGCCATTCATGTGAAACTGTCCAGCAGGCAAATATGTTAAGGAAACACTAAGAAAACAGATTTCTTGAAGTCAGGACAGCTCAGTCCCATGAATATATAAATATGCACTGTCAGTCTCCAGGAGGTGATTCGGGTTTCTCTCCCCCGGTTATTCAGTTGGGAACATGCTGCTAGATGGGAGCTTCAGGTTCTTCAGGCACTGACATTCAAAAAGCCTTTCAGTTCAATTCAGTCGCTCAGTCTTGTCCGACTCTTTGCAACCCCATGGACTGCAGCACGCCAGGCCTTCCTGTCCATCACCAACTCCCAGAGCTTGCTCATACTCATGTCCATCAAGTCGGTGATGCCATCCAACCATCTCATCCTCTGTCGTCCCCTTCTTCTCCCGCCTTCAATTTTTCCCAGCATCAGGGTCTTTTCAAATGAGTCAGTTCTTCGCATCAGGTGGCCAAAGTATTGGAGTTTCAGCTTCAGCATCAGTCCTTCCAATGAATATTCAGGACTGATTTCCTTTAGGATGGACTGGTTGGATCTCCTTGCAGTCCATGGAACTCTCAAAAGTCTTCTCCAATACCACAGTTAAAAAGCCTCAATTCTTCAGCACTCAGCTTTCTTTATAGTCCAACTCTCACATTCATACATGACCACTGGAAAAACCATAGCTTT
>SJYV01019193.1:168378-196502 GCA_006410875.1 Neotragus pygmaeus
CGTCACTCTCCCCCATGCTACCCGTGGGAGCACCTCCCTTCTCCACAGCCCAGGTGACCCCCCTTTCCAGGCGGTGCTCTGAGGACACCTGGGAAGCAGGATTTGGGGCCAGTCCAGCCTGTGGACCTCAGCACTGTGTCTTGGGAACCCCTCCACTCCCACAGCCCCATTCTGGGCCCAGGCCTCTCTCCAGGCACTTTCTGCAGTTTCCCAGAGCAAACCATCCTGCCTGTCACCTGCCATCGCCAGGAACCACAGCTCCCTTGCTGTCTCCCTGGAACTTCAAAAGGGCCCAATACGCTTCCTCTCCGGCAGCTCTTCCCTGCTAAGGTGGCTCAGCTGGCTCCAGGACTCAGCTGTGCTGCTCATTTTCCAATCTTTAAAAAAAAAAAAAAAAAAACCCGGATCCTGTTTTTCTTCTCACCCGGAGCATCAGCACCAAATTGGAGCATTATTGGTGACAGTCCCTGCTCAGGGCCCAGGCCTGGAGCATCCTCGAGGGCATGCGGGTGATGTCATCTCCATGGCCTGAGACGCAGGTGGACTCCAGGCCCATCCAGGTCAGCCCCCACCCCAGCCTTAGGCCTCTCACAGCCCAGGGCACCTCTGGGAGGAAATCAGGGCCAATGTTGCCATGGTAACCATGGTACCAGCTATTGGTACTCACTATCTCAGCTTATAGAATTATATGACCTGGAATTTAAGATGAGAAGCAGCTAACATTGCGGAAAGAGCCACGGACTGGGAGTCAGGAAGCCCACTTCCGGCAGAGCAAAGTCATCATCAAACAAGGTGACTCTGACAAGTTCCCTGTCCTGGCTGGGACTCAGATGCCCCACCTGTCAAATGCCTATCTGTGTGAATGTGGGGAGGGTTGTGTGAGTTGATCCCCAAGCTGGACAAAATTGGTGGCTGCCTCCTATAGCTAGGTGACTACATGACTAGTTCCCAGGAGAGGGTGAAAAAACAGTTTGAAGTATATTATCAAAAGCTCTGATTCGGGGATTCCCAGGTGACCCAGGGGTTAATATTCTGCCTTTCAATTCAGGGGGCACAGCTTTCATCCGTGGTGGGTGAACTATGGTCCCAACTGCCCCAAAGTGTGACCCCAAAATAATAATGATTTAAAGCTCTGTTTCTGTTCTAATTTCCTCAACCAGAGATCAGGATAGTATCAGTCCAAAGGAAGCCAACGTCCCTCACGAGTTGGTCTCTCTTAGAAAACAGCTACCTCCCTGCTGTTGCTAGGAAGCTTTGGTACTCTTCCCGTCAGCCCAACCCTAAAAGCAGTCTTCCCTTTGAGTCAGTAACCCCTCTTCCAGAAATCTATGCTCAGAAAACCACTTAAAGTATAGGAAAAAAGCTTGAACACAAAGAAATGCATCACTCTGATGCTTGCTACAGAGAAAACTTAGAGTCTATTCAAATGTGCAAATGTAAGAGAAAGGCTTCCCTGGAGGCTTAGATGGTAAAGAATCTGCCTGCAATGCAGGAGACATGGGTTCAGTCTCTTGAGTCAGGAAGATCCCCTGGAGGAGGGCATGGCAACCCACTTCCGTATTCTTGCCTAGAGAATCCCTTGGACAGAGGAGCGTGGCGGGCTACAGTCCATGGGGTTGCAAAGAGTCAGACATGACTGAGCAGCTAACACACAACAGCACAAGGGAATGGTGAAGAAAATTAGGGTACGTATCCCCAACCGGAATAATGTGACTATCATCAGCAATTGCCCTTACTGAGAGTTTTCACTCACAGGAAATCGCTTTCTCTCTAATGTTAAGCAGAGAAAATCAGACATCAGTGGAGTGTCCTGTATGATTTTTTTTAAGGGCATAGAAAAAAAAAAATTGGTTTAGGGTAAATTTTATTTCTTGAATTCTACTTTCCAAACTCTCTACAGCTAGCATGCATTATTATGTTCTAGAAAGATTCATAAATCATTTTTAAATGGGCCTTGACAGAGAGACAATAGGGTTTGACAGCTCTTGGTTCACACCCTAACTCCGACACCCTCCAGCCGTGACTTCCTTGACCTCTATGCACGGGGATGACACCCGGCGTGAAGCTGGGATGAGACAGCACCCCTAGGGCACGCAGCGTGGGACTGGACAGGCAGTGGGTGCACGGGAAACCAGCTGGATGCTGTGTGGCCGTCGCCTCAGGCCCAGGCTGGCTGAGGCCTCGCAGCCTTTCTGAATCTCGGCCTCTGCCACTCAGGCTGTAGGCTGGATTCGCTCATGCTCCCCTGGCTCCATTTCTGCCCCAGTTGAAGAATCTGTCCCCTGGCCCCGGCTCAAGCCCATTCCAAGATGCCAGCCACCCCAGATCCTGCTCAAAGAGCTGCCCTAAGGGTTTCCCCAGGATGCCCAGCTGAGTCCGACACTCCCCCAGCCCCCTACTGCCGGCTGGACCACTCCCCAGCCCTCTCCAGCCTGGTGGGCTGGGGTCTGCTTCCTGGCCAAGGATTCTCTAAATTCAGTTGCTCTAAAGAAATTCTCCAGCCCTGGAGACTCTTCTCATAGCCTTTGCCCCTTTCTCCGGGCCTCTGGGGAAGAGTCGGGCTTGAGTCCGGCTCTACACCCCAGCCCGGGGCAGATAAGTATCTTCCAATGAACCAGCCAGGAGCAACACCCCACCCACCATGCCTGGTGACAGACGTGTTTTACCTCTGATAATTCTACCGCTTTTTGGCACCTACGAGGCAGGGAGAGATGGAGCAGAGCAGGCAAGAGAACAGTGAATATTTTGTGGGAGCCGGAGGCGACTGAAGATCTCTGCTGATGACAGACAGACAGGAGCGGGCTGGGGAGACGTTTCAGCGCTGCGGGGTGGGGAGGAAGGGGTCCCCGCGGGACATGAGCCGAAACCCATCCTCCCCGCCTGGCTTTTTCCCCTTTCATTTCTTCTTTTTTCCTTCTGTTTTCTTCCCTCCGGTCTTTCCTTCTTTTCCTTCCCTTCCCCCCTTCCCTCTTTTCCTCCTTCTTTCTTTCCTTCATCCCTTCTTCTGCTCATTCACTCATTCCTATTTTTATTTTTTTTAAACTTTTTATTTTATACTGGAGTATGGCCGATTATGTTGTGATGGTTTCAGGTGGACAGCAAAGGGCCTCAGCCGTACATACACATGCATCCACTCTCCCCTAAACTCACTCCCCTCCCACCCAGGCTGCCACATCACAGTGAGCAGAGCTCCCAGGACTCATCCCTACTTTCATTCCTCTTCCCTCTGTCTGTTAAAAGGATAGTCCTTCTGCTCCTGCTCTGTGTTGAGCCCTGTTGTTGGGCACTGGAGACACAGATCAACCAAACAGAGCCCAGGTCCTGAAGGACACGAACTCCAACAACCCCATCACTCCAGAGCACCGGGGAGGGCAGCAGCAAAAAAGCCCGGACCAATGTATCTGGGAAGGCTTCCCTGAGGAGGTGCCCACTGTGGAGAGCCACAAGGCCTCTGCCAGCGGGCAAGGCAGGGCAAGGCATCCGGGCAGAGAACAGCGTGTGCAAAGAAACAGAGGAGGAACTGCCCGGGCATGGTCAGACGTGAGAGTGTGGCCTCATGGCAAATAATGATGCCACTCGCATGACTTCCTGTGGGCTGGGCACGTCGGTAAGCACTGTCCCTTGTACAATGGGGAAACTGAGGCTCAGAGAGTCGTGGGACTTGCTTAACATCACACAGCCAGTGAGTGGTAGAGCTGGGACTTGAATTCAGACCTGGGTGGTTCAGAAGGCCATGACCGTGCCTCTTGATCATGATAAACCTCAGCTCAGTAGTTCTCGAAGGTGCCAGCCACAGCCATCGGGTGACTGGTGAAGCCCGCTCCTGCAGCCTCAGGGCACACAGGGTACTTTTCTGCTGTCCACAGAGGTAAGGAACCTGTGCCCTGCAGGCAGGAGCCCTCCTGCCACCTTGAGCCACTGGGGAGAAAGCAGATCTCCCCATTTGGAACATGCAGCAGGGTCTGGCTAGAAGGTAAGCCCAAATGGCTTTGAAGGGCAGTGCCCTATCCTAATTCCCACACCCCCTTCAGGCTGGGCACCCTCCCTGGCACCTCCAGGAGCAAGGGGCAGGAGGAGGCAGCAGCTGCCTCCCCCCAACCCTGCCCTGAGCCTCCCAGAATCACAGAGTTGCAAAAGGTGAGACCTAGGAACAGGCCATAAAGAAGGCTGAGTACTGAAGAATTGATGCTCTCGGACCGTGGTGTTAGAGAAGACTCTTGAGAGTCCCCTGGAAAGCAAAGAGGTCAAAGCAGTCCATCCTAAAGGAATTCAACCCTGAATATGCTGAAGCTGAAGCTCCAACACTTTGGCCACCAGATGTGAAGAGCTGACTCATTGGAAAAGACTCTGATGCTGGGAAAGACTGAAGGCAGAAGAAGGGGATGACAGAGGATGAGACAGTTGGATGACATCATCAATTTAATGGACATGAGTTTGAACGAACTCCAGGAGAGAATGAAAGACAGGAAGTCTGGTGTGCTGCAGTTCATGCGGTCGCAAAGAGTCGGACACAACTTCGAGACTGAAAACAAGGAACAGGCGGAAGGTCACTTCACCAAAGGCCTGTAGGTGGAGGTGCTGACTGCCACCTGCCAGGAGGCCCAACTTACCCCTGAGCCAACCTCCCCACTTCTCAACCCAAACCATAACCCCCACGTCCCACTGCTGGGTGTCTCCTGGATCAGCAAAAGAGTGGCCTTGGATGAGGAAAGACTAAGAGCTTTAGAGGCAGAATCCTGGGTCCGGGCCTCAGCCGTGGGACCTCTCCACTCAGAACCTCAGTGTCCTCAGCTGTAGAGTGCTGACAATAACATCCCGCTTCAGTAAAGAACCCGCCTACCAGTGCGAAAGACATGAGAGATGTGGGTCCAGCCCCTGGGCTGGGAAGACCCCCGGGAGGAGGGCATGGCAACCCACTCCCGTATTCTTGCCTGGAGAATTTCATGGACAGAAGGGCCTGGCGGGCCGCAGTCCCTGGGGTCACACAAGTAAGACACGAGTGAGTCCACTTAGCTCGCCTGCAGTATTCCTGATACCTATGTGAAATCTCACAAGTTAAATACCAGCTACTCGAGCTGCATGCATTCATTCATTTTATTCAGAAGATAGACACACAGGCTCTATGTGCTCCAGGCACTGAGGTAGACATGGGATGGGGTTGGAATACCCCGGAGTCCAAAAAGAACAAGTCCCCTTCTTAATGGTCAGCACCCGCTGGGTGGTGGGGAGAATAGAGTGGCAACAAATGAAGCTGGCTGACATGTGACTGGGAAGCTGCTGGAGGCAGGGTGACATGCAAGGCTTCTCTGAAGGGATGAATGACAAGAAGGAGCCGGTCACGCCGAGACCTGGAGAGACATTCTGCAGAGGGCACAGCATGTGCAAAGGCCCTGAGGCAGCAACAGGCTTGGTGTCTATGAGGCTGGTGAGGGTGAAGACAAGGACTGGTGCGGAAAGTGCAGGGCTGAGGTTGAGGTGGGGAGCATAGCCAGCTCAGGATGGGGCCCTAGAATGTGTACAACGGGAGCTGGACATGTGGTGGGCGCTCCATGTCGGTAGCTGTCAGATCTCTGGTCCCACGCCCTCATTTAGTAGCTGGGGAGACAGGCCTCACCATTCGCCTATGGGGGCTCCCTCTGGCCTCAGGGACTGCCAGTCCAGCTGCTCATAGCCTGGTGGTCTGTCCTGACACAGAGGGCCTCTGGGCCATCAAACATCAGGTCTTGAGTTCTGGATAAAATAAAGGGGGCCCTGGGGTGAGCACCCTTCCCAGGCAGCTCCAGCTTTCACACACCTTTAACACTGTTGGTTGCTCAATCGTGTCCGACTCTTTGCAACCCGAGGGATGGCAGGCTGACAGGCTCCTCTGTCCCTGAGATTCTCCAGGCCAGAATATTAGAGTGGGGCACCATTCCCTTCTCCAGGGGATCTTCCCAAACCCAGGTCTCCAGCATTGCAAGCACACGCTTTACCGTCTGAGCCTCCAGGGAAGCCAAAGAGTGACGGACACCAGGAAGCGGTGGCCCTGAGTCCAGGTGAGCCCTTGGGACCAGCCAAGCCTGCTCAGTTAGGCAGAGAACTCACCCCGATTAACTGAGGTCTGCGAAGCTGAAGGGAAGGGGCCCTTTCGCAGTAGCTGAAGCCCTGAGCCCCAGGAGGCGTGCGGCAGGCTGAGCTGGGGTGAGGAGGTTTCCCACCACTGCCCTCAACGCCTGTGAGCTGTGCTCACAGTTTCTGGCGACCTCTGCAGAGTCCTGCTGATAACGGCCTGGCTGTCGGGGCCCAGAGCTGCTGCCGCTCGGACAGTCCTCCCAGGAGCCCCAGCCCCGTCCACTGTGTTCTCTCCCCCGTCCTCTGGACCCTCCCTCTCTCCCCTCACTCTCATCTCCATCCTTAGTCTGTCTCCAACTCTTCTTCTATTGCACCTTCCTCTGGCTCAGAGGGTAAAGAGTCTGCCTGCAGTGCAGGAGACCAGGGTTCAATCCCTGGGTCAGGGAGAGCCCCTGGAGAAGGAAATGGCAACCCACTCCAGTATTCCTGCCTGGAAAATCCCGTGGACAGAGGAGCCTGGTGGGCTACAGTCCGTGGGGTCACAACAAACTGGGCACAACTGAGCAACTAACACACACACACCCCCTTATCTCCACCTTTCTCTCTTGTTCCTCTTTTCTGAGTTAACCAACTGTTGGTTAGTTAATTGATTGTTCTCTTGCAAGTGCACGCGTGCACTCTCCCAATTTCCAGCAGACTTCCAGGGGGGTTGTAGGAATATATAAACCAGAAATTCAACAAGGATCAAGTCAATGTTCTTGAGGGGTCTGCTGGCCAGGCTCTATCTGGGAACTAAGATCTTCATCACAAAAGGAGAGGACTGCTGGCCCTTGGAAGACCCTCTCCTAAGAGGGTTCCTCTGCACAGTGTTGTAGATGAAGACTGCGGCACAAGGCAGTGAGTTCCAGCCAGGTGCCTCAGCGAGTCTCTGCAGGTCAGCAGCGCCCTGCACGCCGCCCATTACAAGCCAAACTGTTGGCTTCCTGGGGTACCCAGGGGACCGCCAAGCGAGGTCAGAATCACCTGGGGAACTTGTTGAAAATACAGATCCAAAGGCCCAAGTGAGAATTGCTAAACTGCGTTCTTCAGGCTGGAGCCGCAGCATTTGTATTTTTAACAAGATCCCTGGGGATTCCGTTGGACGATGAGACCGGAGGAAGCCAAGCAGGGCGGGGCTGTTCACTTGCCCACCACCTCCCACTCCGTTCCAGGCGGTGTGCTCAGAGCTGGGAGTTGACAGGTGAAGGAAACAGACACAGCGCCTGCCCTGGGGTGGGGCTCATTGTACCAGGATCCTGACCTAAACCCTAGCACTCCTACCAGGCCCTGCGCAGTCCGGTCCTGCCCGTGTCTCCCCTGCCACCGTCCCTCATGCCAGCTGCACGTGACCCCAGCCAGCTGCTGGAGGGCACTCTCCACGTAGCTCTGTTCCATCTGCCCGCCCCATCATTGCCTCGTTAAACCCCCTGGTCCACCAGAAACAAACGGAGAAAAGCGACTAAGACACTGGGTGGCCATCAGGTGGCCAAAGTATTGGAGTTTCAGCTTCCATATCAGTCCTTCCAATGAACATTCAGGACTGATTTCCTTTAGGATGGACTGGTTGGATCTCCTCGCAGTCCAAGGGACTCTCAAGAGTCTTCTCCAGCACCACAGTTCAAAAGCATCAGTTCTTCAGTGCTCAGCCTTCTTTATGGTCCAATTCTCACATCCATATATAATTACTGGGGAAAAAAACCCCATAGCTTTGACTAGATGGACATTTGTCGGCAAAGTGATGTCTCTGCTTTTTAATATGCTGTCTAGGTTTGTCATGCCTTTTCTTCCAAGGAGCAAGCGTCGTTTAATTTTTTTTTTTTTTAANGGGACGGGGGAGCCTGGTGGGCTGCCGTCTATGGGGTCACACAGAGTCGGACACGACTGAAGCGACTTACCAGCAGTACATACTTACTAGAGTACAGTATAGTGCATTTATCTTTTATATGTACTGGGATACCAAAAACCTCCTGTGACTCACTTTTTTACACTATTTTCTTGTGGTGGTCTGGAATGAAACCTGTAATACCTGAGGTCTGCCTGAAACATAAAATAAAGACTTGTTAAGAAAAATAAATCAAGTACTTTTATTTGCTTTTATGTAATGCAAGGCACATTGTATTATGAGGTACTGCTGCTGCTGCTAAGTCGCTTCAATCATATGAGGTATTATGAGGGGTGCAAACGCATGGGGGGAAAAATCAGTCCTGTTATCTTGGAGTTCATTTTTTTCATGCAATAAAACTTATCAATATAAGCAGACATATCAATATATTTGAAAGAAATCACTCTATTCAGAATTAGGACATGATCACGTTAATTACATTTGCTAGGCTGAATCCTGAAACTTTCGTTTCACTGTCCTGACAAAAAACAACCCTGTTCTCCTGGCTCTCTTTGCCTCCTCTGACCAGTACTCTCCCTGTGACTAAGGAGTCCATCTCCTTGAAGCCTCGNGCCATTTCCTTCTCCAATGCATGAAAGTGAAAAGTGAAAGGGAAGTCACTCCGTCGTGTCCGACTCTTCACGACCCCATGGACTGCAGCCCATCAGGCTCCTCCACCCATGGGATTTTCCAGGCAAGAGTGCTGGAGTGGGGTGCCATTGCCTTCTCCATTGTCATACCTTTAGATTAAAAAAGTGGCAGAATATACAATAACATTTGTTTTGATGAAAGTTTATAGCAGCATTGTGACCTGACCCTAATCTGACCTAGTAGACAGCTACAAGAACAAAGGACTCAATACCAAGGTTACCACAACTAGCCACACTCCTTTCTCACCTTTCCTATAAAAAGGCTTTGCTGAAAGCCTTTGAGGAGTTGGGGGACTCATGGCATGAGCCACCTGTCTTCTTCATGGCTCTGCAATAAACCTTTGTCTGACCCAGAGTCCGCGGTTTGTGTATTGTTCGGCCTCTCTGTGCGTTGAGCCCCTGGGCCTGCACTTGGTAACACTATGGCAACTTTAAGGGCCAGCCTTTCACTGCCCTCCAGAGAGCGCCGACCACTGAGGGCTGGGCGGCAACACCGGGAGTGCCCTTGTTGGGACAGGGCAGCCAGGAAGAGGGGCTACACTAGGGGTCAGGCATTTGAGCACTGCCCCCAACTCAGCTCTAGTTTCTCCAGACGTGGTGAGGGGGAATCAACACAGATTTAGACAAATAGCCAGGACTGGAGTAACCCTCGAAGCCAGAGCAGAACCAGGTTCTCCCTCCTGCCACTTGTGGCTGAGTTCTCAGCTAGTCTCCCTGCCAGAGCTGCGGCACACCCAGCAGGGCCGAGAGCCATTGTCAGCGTTCGCCAAGCACTCCCATCTCCCGCAGCTGCAAGCACGGATAACGAGCGGTATTCAGAAATTGCAGCAATATGTAACTTTTATTCAGTGATTTGCGTAAACATGTAGGATCTATATTGGGCACAGGCAGGCATGGTTGGCACTGCAGAATGGCTTTCTCAGTGGACCAGCAACAGGGAAGCTGGTCTGATGGTCTGCCTGAAGTCACCCATGATCATTTTATGCTCAAGGAGAACAGGGTGTTAGGGTCAAGACAGCATCCAAGGTAGGTCTCCAGAGTTCTCCATGGCCAGGCCCCAGCTCCTGTGACCCCTCTTACCGCCCCCTTCCACTTCCTCCTGGAAGTGGAGCCAAGCGGTTAGGAACATGGCCTTTGGAGCCAAACAAACCTGGATGCAATCCTGGCTCCACCACCCTCTCCCCCAGTGGCCTCAAGTGAGTCATAGCAATTGCTGGGGCCTCGATTTCTCTTCCGTAAAGCAGAGCAAATAAAAAAAGCCTACTTCCTGGGGTAGTAGGAGAGATAACCTCGGAGAGATAACCCATATATCGGCATGGGACATGGTCAATGAACAGCCCTCAAAACTTCCCACCAGTTTTCACTCCTTGGTAGGTCCTGCCCTCTCTTCACCGTTTTCCCCCCAGAAGCAACACCTGGGCCTTGGCGCCAAGAACCGCCACGCACTGGCACCTGCAAGCACCGCTGGGCACAGACTCTCAGGAAACAGCAGCAGTGGCTTATGCCCCATAAGTCGTTAGGACTCACTTGTGCTTTTTAAATACACTGAGTCTAAACATGTTTTTAATCTACTGTTGTGCCTTCAGCTCCTAAGACAATACCTGGCACTTAGTAGGCACACAACAAATATGTGTTGACTAATGGATGTATTCGTCCACTCACCCATTCTTGAATTACTGGTACTGACTATGCTTCAGACGGGGGATTCACAGGCGGAACTGATGGTAAAGAACCCACCTGCCAATGCAGGAGATGTGAGAGACACGGGTTTGATCCCTGGATGACGGCATGGCAACCCACTCCAGTATTCTTGCCTGGAAAAGCCCCATGGACAGACGAACCTGGCAGGCTACAGTCTATAGCGTCACAAAGAGTCGGACCCGCCTGAAGAGACTTAGCACACATATGTTTCAAACACTGATCAGAGAGAGAAACCAAGCGTGGCCTGTGGAGGGGGATGCACGGGGGCAAAGATAAAGTGAAAGTTGGTTCCTCCAAGAGACCTGGTCCCTCTCACAGCCCCAGTCTCAGCTTTGACCTTGGGAAGATACCTGTGGTCTCTACTGAAAGGCAGGGGCATTTGAAAGTCACCCGCTCCCAGATTATTTACTCATTCAAAATTTACTTTGAACCCAACAATGATGCCAGAAAGCCTAACTGGGTGCTCTTCTTTTCAAGAACTTTTTTGAGAACAACCAGGCCACTCCATCTGTTGCTCTGTATTCTAGAGTCAGTATAAAATGGTTAATGAGGACATAATCCAGGTGTTTGGTTCATGAGAGTAACTGAGTCCCATCTGGTCCTCATCTCTCTCTAAAGCTGTCATGAGGAGTGAAGAGGTCCCTTTCTGAAACGCCCGATGTTCCACTTGCTCCAAGATCTGCAGACTATCCCTGCTTACGCCCCAATTAGCTTCCAGCATGCACTTGGGCTGTTCATGCAAATTAACTTCCTCTCTTTAATAGCTGTCACCCCCCCCCAAAAAAAGCTTTAAATCTAAAGCCCTAAACTGGCATTTAAGGACCATGAACAGTCTTGTCCCAATCCTGGATGGATGGATGATATGTGAATGCATGCATGGATGGATAGATGGATGGATGAAAGGGAACTGTTAGTCATTCAGTCATATCCAACTCTTTGTGACCCCCATGGACTGCAGCGCACCAGGCTCCTCTGTCCATGGGATTCTTCAGGCGAGAATACTGGAGTGGCTTGCCATCCCCTTCTCTGGGGGATCTTCCTGACCCAGGGATCAAACTCACGTTTCTTGTGTCTTCTACATAGACAGCAGATTCTTTACCTGCTGAGTCATCGGGAATGGATGGATACATAGATATATAAATAGATACATGAACAGATAGGTAGATGGATAGGTAGATAAATGGATGGATGGGTAAACTGACAGCCTGCTCCCCATCTCTCCCTTCTCATGGGCCCACTCATGGGCATGAAAACCTACATCTGGCCCCAACTATGGATGAGTAGGTGAATTGATGGGTCAGCGACTGTATGAGTTGCTGACTCCTTGATCTCCTCTTCCCTCTCAGTTGGACTGCCCCCTAAGAGTGAAGGCTTATGCCTCAAGGGCTCCCCACAGGCCACCTGCCCAGAGCCCCTGTGGAGCAGGACTCCAGCTTTTCTCCATCAGTAGGGAATTTCTGGTCAGCAACAGCACCTAGTGAAATAAGTTGAGGCAACGCAAATAAACACTCATTCACTCACTCGCTCGCCCATTCATTCATCCACTCATTCTGTCAACAAAGATTTACTGAGGCTTCCTTCCCTGATGGCTCAGATGGTAAAGAATCCGCCTGCAGTGCAGGAGACCTGGGTTCTTCCCTGGGTCGGGAAGATCCCCTGGATAAGGGAATAGCAACCCACTCCAGTGTTCTTGCCTGGAGAATCTCATGGGCAGAGGAGCCTGGCGGGCTACCGTCCATGGGCTCGCAGAGTTGGGCTCGAATGAGTGACTCTCACTATGTGCCAGGTACTCTGTGGGACAGAGTGATAAGCCAACCACTAATCGGCTTCAGGAGCAGGACCAAGTTCAGGGGAAGGGGCAGAAGACCCACACAACTTTTTCTGGTGTGGTTCTCGATGTAGGCCAAGAATATATTTAAGAAAACTATATTTAAAACAAGGAGGGAAAGGAACTCTAAAGGAGGGAAGATTTTGCGCAAACCAAAATATAAATACCAGTAGACTGTGGTAAATTATGTATGTATAATGTAACATCTAGAAAAACCACCAAAAATCCATCTATAAAAAAAGATACATTCAAATACACTCTAGGTCAATCAAAATAGAATTCTAAAAAGTGTTCAAGTTTTTAACATTGATAGAACAATTAAAAGACAGAGATGAGCATAATGGATTTTTTCAAAAGCAAACATGATCCAACCATATACAATCCATAAAAAATCAACTTCAAATATAATGATATAGACAGTTTGGAAAAAAGAGTGGAAAAGAATATACCGTGCAAACAATTATTAAAAAAAAAAAAAAGGAGTGGCTACATTAATGTCATGGTAGCATACTAGCTTTATTGTAATAGCCAAAAACAGGAGGGGAAAACCCAAATGTCTTTCCATAGGCAGATGGTTAAGAAAACTGGTATATCCATACAATGAAATACAAGTCAGCAGTAAAAAGAAACCAATGATTGATATATGCAGCAACTTGGATGAACCTCGAGGGCATTATGCTGAGTGGGGGGAAAAAAAGCCAGTCTCCAAAGATCACAGACCACATGATTTCATTTACACAGCACTCTCATAACTACACAGTCCATGGAATTCTCCAGGCCAAAATACTGGAGTGGGTAGCCTATCCCTTCTCCAGTGGATCTTCCCGACCCAGGAAATGAACCGGGGTCTCCTGCATGGTAGGCAGATTCTTTATCAACTGAAGTATCAGGGAATCCCATATATCCATGCGATGAAATACAACTAGCAGTTTAAAAAAAAAAAAAACTATTGATATATACAGCAACTTGGATGAACCTCAAGGGCATTATGCTGAGTGGGGGGAAAAAAGGCACTCTCCAAAGGTCACAGACCACATGAGTTCATGCACACACTCTCATAATGTTGGCATGGTGGTGGTATCGGGAGTGGTGACAGCGATGATAAGGATTACAGTGATGTTGGGAGGAAGGTGATGTGACGATGATGGTCATAAGGCTGGAGATGACGATGATGATGGCAATGATATGATGATGAAGGGGAAGGTGGTAGGAGAAGAGAAAAAGCTGGTACTGAGCACCCACCCCATTGAAGATTAAACTCTGATCTAGCCATTTCCCAGGCACTATTGATCCGAATCCTCATATCAACCCTATTGTTAGCCCAGTTCACGGATAAGAAACCAGAGGCTCAAATAGGTTAAGTGACCTACCCAGCGTCACATGACTCAGTTCCACATCTGTCCAATGTTGGGTCCTTAGCTCTCAACCTGAACCATCCTTGGTGAGTGGGATGCAGACGGAGCTGTGCCAGAACCCAAGATGTAGCTTCTACCCAGAAAGAACTACTTCTGGTCTACCACCCTCTGCAGCTTCCAGATCCACGCCCTTCACTCACTCACTCAGCAACGAACATTCACTGTGCCCAGCTGTGGGGTTGGCACTCTGGAGTGGCCCAGAGTCCCTTCCCGCCAGGGGCCTTCAGGTGCTGTCAGGTGAGCTGGGGAGAGGGCCACATAAACAGTTTACGACAGAACTCTGTGCTGAGAACCAGTCTCAAGGCGATGGAAGCACCGAGAGAGGGGCATTCCACCAGGGGCGGACACAGGGAGCTTCACAGGACAAGTGACTCTGGGCTGGTTTCAAGGGATGAGTAGGAGTTTGAGGATACGGTAAAGATGGCAGAGAGAGCTGTCACAGCAAAGGCATAAGGGAGGAGAAGAAAATCAGTCTAGGGAAGGATGTGGCCGGAGCAGAGGGTCCCCAGAGAGGTGGGAAGGGGCTGGATTTAAAAGGGCCCTGAACGCCAGCCAGGCCGTTTAGACTTTCTGCAGAGGCAGAAGAGAGCCATGGAAGCATGTCAACCTGGAGGATGAGACGAGCAGGCTTGTGCTTTCAGAAGGCCAGCCCTGGTGGCAACGGTATGAAGAATGGATTAGGCAGGGTGGGCAAGGGGAAGTCTGGAGAGAGGCCTGGGATGGGTCTGGGCCTTCTTTCCCTGGGGGAAGGCAAGAGAAAGCGAGCGGGAGGGGATGGCTGGAGACAGACAAGCTGCGTGTTCCCGGGCTCCCCTCTTGCGTTTGAGCAGCCAGGTGGAGGTCCTGGGTGCTGGTTAGGTGCCTGCGTTCTAAAGGCAGACACAGGTTCTGCCACTTAGCGACTGAGTGACATTGGACAGGTCACTGAACCTCTCAGAGCCCCGGTTTCCTCATCGGAAAGACGGATCATCACAAAGCTGAGGAAACCGTGTGACGGGGAGCTCCAGCTGGAGCTCTGAGACCACCGAGCGGGGTGGGGTGGAGTGGGAAGGGGGGGAGTCAAGAAGGAGGGGACGCGTGTGCACCTATGGCTGATTCATATTGATGTATGGCAGAAACCAACACAATGTGGTAAAGCAATTGTCCTTCAATTAAAAATAAATACATCAAAAAAAAAATGAAGTTGAGTAAAATAACCTATCAAAGTGTTTAGGCCCCTACATACAAACCTGCAAGTTGCAAACTTTCAAAGATGTGAGCGTGCGTTTACATGTCCAATACATTAGTTCACGTGTTTGTAAGAGTACTGTACTCTAAGATTTAAAATTTTCTTTTTTCAGGGAGGGGGGTTGTTTGTTGTATGCCTTATCTGTGTGAAAATGCTATAGTGCTATACAGCCAACCGGGGTTTCCCAGGCGGCCCTGGTGGGAAGGAACCTGCCTGCCAGTGCAGGAGGCAGAGCAGTCACAGGTTCGATCCCTGGGTCGGGAAGATCCCCTGGAGAAGTGCACAACAACCCACCCCAGCATTCTTGCCCAGAGAATCCCATGGACAGAGGAGCCTGGCGGGCTCCGGCCCACAGGGTCACAAAGGGTCGGACGGGACTGAAGCGACTTAGTACAGCACAGCACAGCACCCACGGCCGGCTGTTTGCTGGCTGACCAAGCTAGCTTTGCTGGACTCATGGACGAATTGAACATACGAACAGACTCTCAGAACAGAACTCGCTGGTAGGTAGGGGACTTACTGTGCATGGTAAGTGCCAGTGAGTGTCCCCACTGGATAGATGAAGAAACTGAAGCCCAGAAAGATGCTGTGACAACGTTATGCAGCTCGAGAGCCTCCAAGCCCGGGCGCAGACTGGCTCTCCCCACTCTGTGCCCCCCTGTTCACCATGCTTCTGCCGCTCCCGGTGCCCTCAGTATCCAGCTGAGGGCACGGGGGAGCCTCCCGGTACCAGGGCTCAGCGGCAAGAACATAGGCCAACGTCCCAAGAGTCAGAAGGGATGGAGCAGTTCAGTCAGTTCAGTTGCTCAGTCATGTCCGACTCTTTGCGACCCCATGAAATGCAGCACACCAGGCCTCCCTGTCCATCACCAACTCCCAGAGTTGATGGACCAGGGGCGCTCCCAAACCCTCCTCCACAGCCCGTCACATGCTCCGATGCCATCTGGCCTTGATCCTGAAACCCTGCCTGGGCTCCTTCAACACGGCAGCGTTCAGTGGGCACAGGAGGGGCCTCCTCCGCCCTCACCTTCCTCCAGGGCAGATAAAAC
Source organism: Neotragus pygmaeus (assembly GCA_006410875.1). Classification (NCBI taxonomy): domain Eukaryota; kingdom Metazoa; phylum Chordata; class Mammalia; order Artiodactyla; family Bovidae; genus Neotragus; species Neotragus pygmaeus. The sequence continues at coordinate 184,222 of SJYV01019193.1, forward strand.
TCTCCTGCTCCTGGGGAGCAAGACTGGCTCTGCCTCTAACTCAGCGTGACCTGGATATTTCCCTTCTTGGGACCTCAGCTTCCCCATCTCAGAGTGAGTGGGTTGGACTCTAAGCTTTCTAAGTGCCTGCCCACCTACCTCCTGGAACTCCTTCTGGTGGCATCCCACCATCCTTTCTCTGCTGCTCGCCCTGGTTTTCTCTTTCCAAGCTTCCACACTGCCCCCTGCTCCCACGATCTGTGCTCAGCCTCTCTGGGGCTCTCAGGGTCCAAGGGACACAGCCCCCAGCCGGAGCTGAGCATCTCCCTGGCTGGGAAGAGTCCCACTTATTGGCAGGGTGCCTCCCAGCACCAAGAAAGCCACCCTACCTTCCTAATCAGGGCCAGCAGTGCCTAAAGAAAACCCCTGAGCTGACTTTGGAGGTTGGTCTGAGATGGGGCTTAAAAATACAAGTGCCCATGAACCCCCCAGTGCCAACTGCCCACTCAGCCTGCAGGCGGTGCTGCCCACCACACAGATGCCGTTGTGGCCACCGTGGGTGGTACCAAGGGAACACCAGTGGGTGGGGAGTCCAGAGAGGCCTGGGGGTGGCTGGTGAGGGGGGCGGACATTCCTTGGATTCTAGACTGCAGAGCAGGGCTGTTTACGCCATCTGGCTATAGCTGGTTCTCCGGACTCCGCAGAGAACTAGGCCAGTTCTGTGCAGACTCACAGAGTCAGGGGCTTTGGAGGTGGACAAGGCTGGAATCCGAACCTGGTTTGGTCACTGAATTGGCCGTGTGAGTCGGCGCAGGTCACTGGCCCTCTCTGAGCCTCAGCTACTATGTGTAGAGTAAGGATAATAGAAGTCCACACTTGCTAGGGCCCTCCATCACAGAGCCTGACCCATCAGCGGTAGCTGTCTTCCTTGCCACTGTTGTTATTACGTGGAGGGCTGCTGGGGTCTATCAGGGGGCACAGGAGAGAGTCAGGGATGCGATGTCCTGGTGTCACCCTGCTGCCCGCCTCCGAAACCACCAAGGTCCAGGCACATCGGGCTCCAGTGCAACTGGAAATGGAGCCCATCTTCCTGCTGGACAAACAGGCAGACAGGGGCCCAGAGAGAGCGTGTGCCCGGCTCACGCGAGAGTCAGAACCTAGAAAGTGGAATTCACTCTCTCGGGTGTGAGAGACAGCTCCTTGAGAGCTGAGAGGACCCCTAGAGATGACCTGAGGCAGCCCTCCTCGGCTTTCCAGAAGAAACCCGAGCCCAGGACAGGGAAGGGATTCGTCCCATTCGCAGGAGAGCAGGACCGAGGCAAGGATTCCGAATCCGACTGGCGCCACCTCATTTGGCAGGACGGGTGGCTGAGCCTGGCCCCTGCTCCCGAAACTTCTGCTGAGGGCTGGGAGCAGGGGCTAGGGAGCGGGGGGCACGGCTCCTGTACCTCAATCCCACCAGGGCCTGTGACATCCTTACATAACCCACATCCGGTTACATAACCTGCTGCTGCCTCTTCCCGGAATGGGAGCTCCGGGAGCAGATTCGAGCATGGGGAGAGACCACGAGCTACATCCATATGCAAACAGGGTCATTACCAGCTCTTGGACTCTAGCGCTGGCTAATGGCCTTCCTGCAGGGGCTAGGGGCCTGCCAGCCCACCCCTAGGCCCCAGGGAAGCAGAAAGATCTGGTTAGGACTGGAGCCCCGAGCCAGGGCAGGGTGCAGAGAGAGGTCACTGCCTGCAGGGGTGAGGCTGGAATCTACTGCCCCAGCATCCAGGCGGACACCGGCCCCCAGCCTCCGAAGTCCCAGGCAAGTTCAGCAGCCCTAAAGGATTCCCCAGAGGGGAACCTAGGGCAGGCCCACTGAGGGGCTGTGGAGCCTGGAATCTCAGTCCTGAGTTTGAGTTGGCTAATGCTGGCCACTAATCAAGTGACTCCAGACACATCACTCTACTCCTCATCTTGGTTTTCTCATCTGGAGAATGTGATGACTAAGCAGACCAGCCTCACTGACTGCTGCTGACATTACTTAAAATCCTGACTCGAAGGGGCCTAGTGCAATGCCTGGCCCCAGGTAAGTGCCCATTTGGCAGATGAAACACTGAGGTCCGGACTAGGGATGTGACTTTCGGGGTGTACATCTGGGAGCAGAGGATGAGACGGTTGGATGGCATCATCGACACAATGGACATGAGTTTGAGCAAACTCTGGGAGACAGTGAAGGACAGGGAAGCCTGACATGCTGCAGTCCATGTTCACAGATGAAGAACTCAGGCTAAGAGGGGTTAAGTGACATCCTCAAGGCATGCCTGTAGGAAGGGGCGGGGCCAGGACATGAACTCAGACATCTGGCTTCAGAGCACTGCGGCCAGGAGCAGTCAAGCTGGCCCCAAGTCAGGAGGGACACCTCTGTGCCCGTCACCGCCTTTAAACCAACAGTCGCCCTCCCCTCTCCCCGTCTCCAGCTGCCGCTGTACTATGTGACCTTGGTGGAGCCAGTTGACCTCTTGGGCTCTCATCTCCCCATCTGACACAGGAAGCCTGATCCCTAGGTTAACAATTACCAGGGTTATTGTGAGGACGCATTAAGATAACGAGTTGGAAACTGCTTTTCAGCAGAGAAAAGTCCTGCACAGCTGTGACGGCTCATCACTCCCCCAGCCTCCAACTCCCTCCGATTCAGCAGGAACAGCTAATGGACACACACCAGGGGCCTCTAAGCATTCCTGGCTATTCAAACCTCTCCTCTCCACCGCCCCTGCTCTGGGCCGCCCTCTGGAATGCTTCCGGTCTTCTCTCTAGCTTCTCCATAGTGCTGAAATGGAGTAGGCTGGACATTTGAGTCACCACCTTCTTGCCCTTCTTTTAAAAAAAGCCTTCATTTCAGCTGAACCCCCAACTATGTGGTTCATGGTACCTTCACAATCTTCACAATGACCTCCAGGAAGCTGGGATCCATCTCGCCCATTTTACAGATGAGGAAGCTAAAGCTCAGAGAGGTAGTCATTAGCCTGAGGTCACACAGCTGTCAACCCAGTGGAGCCAGGATTCACAAACAGTACTCCATGGCTGCAAAGTCCATATTCTGGACGCCTCGCTAACCCACTTCTCCATGAAATGGATCGTGTTATATCCATTTTGCAGAGGAAGATGCTCAAGAGGGTTAAAGCAGTTGCCCAAGAAGCCCCAAAGAAGACCTAGGCTGCACACTCAGGGCCGCCTTGCTCCTTCCCTGTCACTCAGGGATGATACCCAGGTGGGAGCTGTACCAGGCAGCCCACAGGAGAAGCCAGGCTGGGTGGACCCCACACGGGTTGATGGGGAAGCAGCTTGCCCAAGCCACAGGGCAAAGGAGCACTGCAGTTAGCTCCGGGCCAAGTCATATCCCTCTCGGGACCTCAGTCTCCCCAAGTGTCCAAGAAGTGCCAGACCCTGGTTTGATCAGGGAGACCCCTGAAAACTCCCACAACTGCAGAAGGCTGTGTCCCAAGCCGAAGTCCCTAGAATCCCCTGAGAGTGTGGTACAACCCCCAAATGCCAAGCCACACCCCAAAGAGTTAATTTCATAGTACAGGGAAGGGGCCTGGGGGCCAGAATTCACTAAATCCCCCAGGACCACTTCCCCACTCCCACCCCAAGCTTCCATCATCAGCCGAGACCAAGAATCCCAGTCTAGGACAATTTTCCTAAGGCTGGATAGGCCCCAGGCCCCTGCCTGCACTCACAGAGGTCTCCTTTAGGGTGGAAGCTGGTACTCAGAGGTCCATCGGCATCTGAGGCAGGTCAGGGCTGGTATCGAAGGGTCTCCACTGTGGACCGCAGCTTAGAATCACGGCCTGGGAGAATTCTAGATGTCAGGTTGGGGCAGAAACTTGAGATGCCCCAAACTTAGTTGACACATTCCTCATTTAGAGAACATCTATTAGCAGCAATGATGTGTCAGCGACATTTCTAGGCGTTGAGGGAATAGCAGTGGATAAAGCAGCGTCCTTTCTCCCGGAGTGCACCCGTGCTGTGGGGAACAGACTCACAGCAGACCAGCCCGGCCTGCTGCAGCCCTCAACAGGCTTCCCCACCACGACTCCCTTAAATATGACCCCAGTCGTGAGCTGGCAGTTTAGTCCCCATTTTACAGATGGTACAGATGAGTCACTGAGGCTCCAAAGCCATTTCAACAGCCTGTCTCCCCACTCCAGGCAGGCAGCACCGCCATGCCTCCCAGCCCAACCCGCGCGCGCGCGCGCGCGCGCGCGCGTGTGTGTGTGTGTGTGTGTGTGTGTGTGTCTGCCTCTGAGCACAACTTTCCCTGTTGCCACGGCAACCCCCCTGGGGAGGCCTGCCCTACTTTGCATCCCTGGTATAGAGCCGGCAGCCTCACCCCACCCCCTAAGACAGAGAGATGGGCTTTATCTCACTCATGGAGAGAACCGGTCCCACAGGGGAGAAGGGGCTTTCTCATTCAGACGTGTAATCAACGACGAGCAGAACCAACGGCCCAGGGACCCAGCCAGGCCCCGGGACGGGAGACAGAAGCCGTGGTCTTGCCCTTCTGGAGCACACGACCTGCCAGGGAAGCCTGATGACCACCCGGCGCGAGCACAGTGAGCGCTAGACCAACGGGACCGTGAGGAGAGTGGCTAGTGCTGGGGCAGCTCAAAGCCCTTTCCCCAGATTAACTCCTGAAATCTCCCCGTTACCTCTCGGGGAAGGTACCGATGCGATCTCCACGTTACAGATGAGAAAGCTGAGGCTCAGGGAGGTTAAGAAGCTTGCCCAAGTTCACACAGCTGAAATGCAGCAGAGCCGGAAGCAGGGCCCAAGGGAGATCCTCAGCTGCACCGTCAACGTGAGAGAAAAGGGCCCCTAAAGGTGATCTCAATGGGAGGAGACGAGCCGGGGGACGGGAACGAGATGGGACAGGGGCCCTAAGAGCTGCCAGACTGCTGGCAAAGACCCGGTCCTTGGGGGCGAGGCCTGGTTCTCCGCTTCCTGCCTGACGGGGCTCAGATGGGCCTTGGGGCACATGATTTGAGAAAAGAAAACGCAAGTAAAGTTTTAGAGAGGCTAGCTCAGGAGCCTCGCGGCACTGGCCCCCTGAGAAAGCTGAAATGCTCCCAGTGGTTCCCAAGAGGGCGGCTTCCACCACGTGCCGACATTTATACCCTGCGCATACTCTCCCGTGCTTCCCCTCCTGTGAGAGGGAAGGACCAGGCGAGGGCCGGCTTAATCCTGGCAGTGCCTGTCTGCAGAGTGGTTATGAGTGTGGACTGTGCAACTGATTGCCTGGGTTCAAACCCCAGCCCTCCCACACCCTAGCTGCGGGAACCTGGGCAAGTTAGGGAACCTGAGCCTCAGTTTCCACATCCAGGGAAATGGGGCTAATAACACAGCCACATGTATACAGTTCATAGTGTCACTGCAAGGGCTCAACTGTTCATACTCTTGAGTTCACAGGGCCTGGCGCAAAGGTGTGTGTGACCATCAGCTACCGTGATTACCTCTGTGGCACGTAGGTGCACACGGGTCTGCATTTTTACACAGGTAAGGGCCTGTGGGTATGCAAGCCCATGCACATGGAGAACGCCCACACGTGTGAATCTACCCAGTCTAGTGGACACCCCCTAAGTGGGAAAGGGAGATGCAGCTAAGCCCACAGGCTCGGGACACGAACGCTTTCTGTGTGCCTGTAGGGAGGTGAGCATGGGTACCAGCCTGGGCACGCCCATCCCCGTGTGAACACATGCCTTCCTGTGTGCACACCTGGGCCTGCACATGCCATGGGCACACATGCATGCATGGCTGAGGCCAACACATGGCACTTAGACCTGTTTTGATTGATGTTGCAGTGGGGAAGGAACGGGCTGCTTTATCTCCTGGAACCACAGTGACGGAAGACATCTCAGCTCTGGAAAGCACAGATCAATCACTGGGAGAGGGGAAAAAGGTGCTTAAGGCACAGACCTCCTCCCACAGTCCCCCAGAGAGTGTTAAAGCCACACTTCAGGAAAGGAAACATGATGAAGATTAAAGTCGGGAACCCACAGGGTGGGAATCGAGGCACCGCCAAGCACTTTCCTGTTTCCCTATATAGGAGGTATCCCCAAGAAAGCCACGGCCCCTCAGAAACACTCAAAGGCCAGTCCGGACTCCGTTCACCTTCAACCGATAGAGGAAATGAGTCTTCTTGGGAGAAAAGAGATATCCCTCCCCAAACTAAGCATGGCTCTGAATATGGAAGAAATGGGTCCCTAGCGTGGGAAATGACATGTAAATTCTTCAAAGGTGAGGTTTCAGTTCAGTTNCTGATGTGAAAAACTGACTCATTTGAAAAGACCCTGATGCTGGGAAAGATTGAAGGCAGGAGAAGGGGATGACCGAGAATGAGATGGTTGGATCACATCACCGAGTCAATGGACATGAGTTTGAGTAAACTCTGGAAACTGGTGTGGACAGGGAGACCTGGCGTGCTGCAGTCCATGGGGTCACAAAGAGTCAGACATGGCTGAACGAATGAACTGAAGGGATGGTGAAAAACCAAAACTTACTAGACATCTATAAGCATGATGCAAAACTCCTCAAAATAGCAATATTGACTAGGGAAACTAGATAGAGCAATTAGAACACATAAGAGTAGAAAAGGAAGTATAGAGTTAACATATATAGAGGGACTAATGAAAAATTAGGGTTATAAAAGGTGATTAAAGATTTAAAAATTTATCAGCAAATATTTAACCCTAGATAGATAGAACTCTGTAATAGGAAATGAATAGGAAATGCTGTAAGATGGTCAAAAGCTAACTAGGAAACAAAACCAATAAACTCCAGATTCTGGGTAAATACTACTTAAGATACAACTAAGCAGAATAGAACCAGAGGAAGAGGCAAAAGGGCTTCAGTATGAAACAGGAAGTTCTGGGTCTTAAACCAGAAAGATTTCAGAAATTTCCCAGAAATAACTGTTTCCAGAAGGAGAGGGCCTTATACTGAAAGGAAACTTCTAGAACAGCCCCTGAATAAACAAACAGAATTCCTGAGGCGATGAAAGCAGTGAAGAGAGAAAATCTCGATGGGTGCCGCCAAGCATCTGGTAAAGTAAATCCCTCATCATGTAAGTCAAGGGCTCTCAGGAGATGTGGGAAACATAGAATTGGAGGCAGGTGCCTTGTTCCATCATACTGGGTTCTGAGGGTCGATGTGACACCCAGAAAGGCGGGCTATATTTTTAATACCTGACTCAGGCTAAAGAGAAAGAAAGACCTGAATTATGAAACTTGAGTGCTTTTCCAATTCAAACCCAACCTAAAATAATCTCGTATCACTAGTTCAGGAAAATCCATATGCTTCAAAATGCATAACATAAAATAATTTGGTCTGGTTCCATACAAGCAGAAGATGAAAATGAGTAACTAAATTTTTCAACAACTGATGAAAAGTAATCAAAAAAAATTCTTTTGAAGCTGATGAAAATTTTAACATAACACTCCCAAATGAACATTTTAAAAAACACTCCTTAGGAAGCAATAGCAGTTATTAAAGAACATAAAACAGAAATTGGGGGATTCATAGGAGAAAGAACCAGAAAATAGAAGGATGTGCAGAATGTAAGAAAGAAACTGAAAGAAGGGCAATTTTAAAAATGAGACAAAGTTTTAAGAGCCACAGTAGAAAGTAGATATACATAAGGATCAGTAACAGAGTATTTCATTAAAAGTTAAAGGTGAGTAAAATAAAAGTAATACTGAAAAAGAGAAGAAAAAATTGGAGAGAAACAGATAGACATAGACGAGAATAATGTAATACTGTAATGGTGAGTCAATCACTTTTAACACCAGTACAAAAGTTAAAAGACCAAAATATTAAGAATAACTATGACCACAAAAATTGGTTAATAGATCCACGATATAAAAAAGTAAATTCTAACATTAAAAGCATAAAATATGCTGCTGCTGCTAAGTCACTTCAGTCGTGTCCAACTCTGTGCAACCCCATAGACAGCAGCCCACCAGGCTCCCCTGTCCCTGGGATTCTCCAGGCAAGAACACTGGAGTAGGTTGCCATTTCCTTCTCCAATGCATAAAAGTGAAAACTGAAAAATGAAGTCACTCAGTCATGTCCAACTCTTCGCAACCCCACGGACTGCAGCCTACCAGGATCCTCCATCCATGGGATTTTCCTGGCAAGAGTACTGGAGTGGGGTGCCATTGCCTTCTCCGAACATAAAGTATAGAGAGGAGTAAATGTGTAGACTTAAAAACTAACAAAAAGCTCACCTTTATTCTACATATCAGATGACATTAATTCATATATATTTCACAAACTTCTCTTTATACTTCTTTTTATTAGATGAATTTTTTTTAATTGGAGGTTAATTACTTTACATATTGTATTGGTTTTGCCATACATTACATGAAAAGATGATCAATATCACTCATTATCAGAGAATTGCAAATCTTTATTCTTCTTAACCTTCAATTCTGTTGCCTTATAAAAGGAAGATGTGGGATTTAATTTTTTTAATTTTAGAATATAAGTTATTAGCTGAAAAAAAAAGGGCTAATCATTGACTAAAAACTGATTTTGCTGTTAGAGAATGTGTAGAAATTTTGTATAAAACTGAAATTATAAGTTTAGACTATTATAATGATAAAAAGTTTTATGAAAGCCTCATGGTAGCAACATTGAAAAACCTATTGTAGATACAAAAAAAGTAAGGGGGGAAAAAGCAAAGGATAACAATAAAGGAATGCGAAACAAAAGAACTACAAACCATGCAGAAAACAAAAAGTTTCCTTCTATCAATCTTTCATTGTTTTCAGCAAATAGATTTTTCACCTCCTTGGCTAAGTTTTTTTCTAGGTATTTTATTTTTTTAGGATTGACTTCCATCAAACTGGTCAATCCTAAAGGAAATCAGTCCTGAATACTCATTGGAAGAACTGATACTGAAGTTGAAGCTCCAATACTTTGGCCACCTGATGCAAAGAACTGACTCATTGGAAAAAGACCCTGATGCTGGGAACGATTGAGGGCAGGAGAAGAAAGGGATGACATAGGATGAGATGGTTGGATAGCATCACCAACTTGATGGACATGAGTTTGAGCAAGCTCTGGGAGTTGGGGACAGACAGGGAAGCATGGTGTGCTGCAGTTCATGGGGCTGCAAACAGTAGGACACAACTGAGTGACTGAACTGAACTGATTTAATTTTATGATCCCATTTTAAAGGATTTTTTTAAGCTTCCTTTTTTTGATATTTCAATATTAGCATATAGAAATGCAACAGATTTCTGTATATTATTCTTGTATCCTACAATCTTGCTGAATTCATTTTATAGTTCTAATAGTTTTCGGGTAGAGATTTAGAGTTCTCTATATAGTGTATCATATAGTATCATAAATAGCTGGCTTAAAACTCAACATTTAAAAAGCTAAGATCGTGGTGTCCAGTTCCATTACTTCATGGCATAAAGACGGGAAAACAATGGAAACAGTGACAGACTTTATTTTCTTGGGTTCCAAAATCACTGCAGGCGGTGATTGCAGTCATGAAATTAAAAGATAGTTGCTCCTTGGAAAAAAAGCTATGACAAACCTAGACAGAATTTTATTTCATTTTATTTTATTTTAACAGTGTTTTTATTTTTATTATTATTATTTAATATAAATTTATTTATTTTAATTGGAGGCTAATTACTTTATTTTTTAATTTATTTATTTTTTTATTTTTATTTATTTTTTTAATTTTACTTTACAATACTCTATTGGCATCGCCATACATCGACATTGCCATACATCAACATGAATCCGCCACAGGTATACATGTGNAAAAGGCTGCTTAGCAAGACCTCTCCAGGGAAACGGCCCTGAAGCTCTGCTCCCCAAAGGGGATGAGGAATCGGGAAGAATGTCTGTGCCCTAAGCTGTCAGCAGCCATTCATGACCACCAAACCAGGCAGCACACAGGACAACAGATCCTGAACCGAGGAGGCCCCCCGTTCATGCAGCACCCCAGCATTCTCACAGGTATCATTCAAGAAACCCACGCTGCAGGCCTCCGCAGTTCAGGAAGGTCCAGCCACTTGCTCAAGATTACCCAGTATTTCATGCACAATGTTAAGATTTGATCCCTTGTCTGATTCCTCATGTCCTGGCACATTCTTTGCATCACAGCGTTGCCCGAATGTAATATACCAACAGCGACATTAGCTGCAAAATAGGATGGGGCCGGATCTCAAACAGTGAACTGGGACAAAACCAAATGGCAGGAAATAAGGGCTCGTTGTCCAAGGGTTGTGAGAGAGAGACAAGCTCAGGTGGCTTAGGAAGGTGAAGAAATACTCTGTGGAGGATGAGGGGCTTCCCAGGTGGCGCTACTGGTAAAGAATCTGCCTATAATGCAAGAGACGTAAGAGACGTGGGTTTGATCCCTGGGTCAGGAAGATCCTCTGGAGGAGGGCAAAGTAACCCACTCCAGTATTCTTGCCTGGAGAATCCCATGGACAGAAGAGCCTGGAAGGCTACAGTCCATGGGACTGCAAAGAGTCAGACAAAACTGAGCCACTGAAAACACACACACACACATGGCGGCCCCAGGCAGGAAGGACATCACCAGCCAAAGGGCAGAGACTAGAAGGAGCTTGGTGTGTTGGCAGGGGCAGGGGTGGGCACTTGCTGGTCTCAATGGGAGAATTTCTTTTCGGCAGAAGCAAAGAGTGAGGTGAGATAGACTGGATGGCTCCAATCTTGAGAGACATAGGTGAGACAGCCATGAGCTTCCTGTACTGTTCAGGCCCAGGCTGTACAGGACATTCAGCAGGCACCTAGAATCTTTCTGAATGGATGGATGGATGACAGATGAATGATGGATGGATGGATAGGTGGATGATGGGTGCATGGATGGATAGATGATGCATGGATGATGGAGAGACAAACACTGAACTAATAATATGAGGTGATAATAATAATGAGGTAATAACTAATAATATGGGAGAGGTAAGTGTGACTGCAAGGGCTCTGGGCTGGGATTTGAGAGCCTGAAATTCAGAAGGTCCCCAGCCTGCCCTTGATCAACCATCTGAGGATGTCTCTGGGCCTCATGGCAAATAGATGGGGAAACAACGGAGATAGTGACAGACTTTATTTTCTTGGGCTCCAAAATAACTGCAGATGGTGATTGCAGCCATGAAATTAAAAGACACTTGCTCCTTGGAAGGAAAGCTGACCAACCTAGACAGCATATTGAAAAACAGAGACATTACTTTGCCAACAAAGGTCTGTCTAGTCAAAGCTATGCTTTTTCCAGAAGTCATGTATGGATATGAGAGCTGGACCATAAAGAAAGCTAAGCGCCAGAGAATTGATGCTTTTGAACTGTGGTGTTGGAGAAGACTCTTGAGAGTCCCTTGGACTGCAAGGAGATGAAACCAGTCAATCCTGAAGGAAATCAGTCCTGAATATTCATTGGAAGAACTGATGCTGAATCTGAAACCCCAATACTTTGGCCACCTGATGCTAAGAACTGACTCATTGGAAAAGACCCCCTGATGCTGGGGAAGATTGAAGGCAGGAAGAGAAAGGGATGGCAGAGGATGAGATGGTTGATGGACATGAGTTTGAGCAAGCTCCAGGAGTTGCTGATGGACAGGGAGGCCTGACATGCCAGGCCATGTGTCCATGGCGTCACAAAGAGTCGGACACGGCTGAGCAACTGAACTGAACTGCACCGGGCCTCAGTTTCTCCGTCCACAGAACCCAGATGATTCTCAAGATGATTCCCAGTCTATGATCTTGTAGACAGAAGCAGAGGCTCAGGTAAGAAGGCTGACCCAGCTAGTGCCTCCAAGAGGGGAGAGGGGAGGGGAGAAGTTGACAACAGGGGGCCTACTGGTTAGGAGCACAGCCACTGTGGGGACTGCCTAACCTGAGGGTCAGGAAGCCTAGTCTTCAGCCTCTGCTGCTCATCTGCTGTCACTCCCCCTCCCTGGACCACAGTCTCAGCAGATGCAGCCCAGCATCTTAGGATCCTGGGAGACTTGCCTCACCCAGTCTGTAGCACCAGAAGCCCAGCTCCACCCCTCTGTTAGCCCACTTAGGAGGTTAAAGCAACTTGGGAAAAATGCTTATTCTCAGCTCCTGGAATTACCCTTCCCTTTCCTGGCAGATAAATGGGGCAAAACAGAAGATGTTGCATTTAAATGGAGCAAGGCAGGCGGAAGTTTATGAGATTTGAATACACTTTTGGCTGCTTTTGAATATTCATTTGCCCAAGGGAGTGTCGGGGCAGCCAGATCCCTGTC
>SJYV01019193.1:196962-252100 GCA_006410875.1 Neotragus pygmaeus
CCCCCCACCACCACCCGCGGCCGGCCCTCCCGGCGTGTTCCATGGTGTGCCCTGTCCTCTGTGGTGGGGGCAAGTCGACACTGAGTCATTCCCACCCGCTCCTGAGGTCCATGGGTGACCTAATCCTGAAGGTGCAGGGAGGGAGCCAAAGCCGAGGGCTGCCCCAGAGGCTTCTCTTTGCCCAGGCAGCTCAAGGTGGGGGGTTGGGGTGGGGTGGGGTGGGGGGTGGGAGCCCCTGGGCTGTAAGCCTTAGCAACTGCCTACCTCTAGGCTTGGGATGCAGGGAGGGGCTGTTTACGAGCCTGGCCCCTCCCCCACCATCCCTGCCAACACAGTCCTCCTGGGCGATTCCTGGACCGGAGCATCATAAGCTGATGGGGAACAGCAGACAACCTTAGTCTCTTCCCTCTTCCTTTCCCTCCATAATAAGCTCACTGCCCAATCAGCTCCCGTCTTTATTCCCTTTCTCTCCTGAATCCCACTCTTGTTCCATCCCACCCCCAGACCTCATCTTTCAGCCTCCTCCCCAGTCTTCCTGCCATCATTTCCCCCCTCTCCCTTTTCAACAGCCCACAGGCAAGGCCCTGATGATTCCACCACCCCACTCAGAACCTCGGGGCCAACCCCCACACATCACACATCTGGCACAAGCATCCCACCTTAGCACTCAAGACCCTCCAATAGCTGGCCATGTCCAACATTTCCCATAGTCTCCCCGCCTCCTGCCAACCCAGCTGGCTCACGGTTGTCTGAAGAAGGCCCACATGCCCGCTTCCTCCCCACTCCCAGGCCTGCTTTTCTTCCTCCTCAAACGCTCTCTCCACCAGCTCTAAATTTCCAAACCAAGTTAAGGGCCACCCCACCTTCTTGGAGAGGAAAGCAGTCCTCAACTTGCCCTTCTCTGAAGCCTCAGCGTTTCCTGGCTGTACCACGTTTTTAGAGTTGGCTATAGATTGTCAGGGAGAAGGCAATGGCAACCCACTCCAGTGCTCTTGCCTGGAAAATCCCATGGACGGACGAGCCTGGAAGGCTGCAGTCCATGAGGTCGGGAAGAGTCGAACACAACTGAGCGACTTCACTTTCACTTTTCACTTTCACGCATTGGAGAAGGAAATGGCAACCCACTCCAGTGTTCTTGCCTGGAGAATCCCAGGGACGGGGGAGCCTGATGGGCTGCCGTCTATGGGGTCGCACAGGGTCGGACACGACTGAAGTGACTTAGCAGCAGCAGCAGCAGCAGCAGCAGCAGCAGCAGCATAGATTGTCAGAGCTGCTAGGAGAAGCCCAAATGGTTTTCAAACTGGGCTTTGTGGCACCCCAATAGGAGACAAATGAAAATGAAAGTCGCTCAGTCATGTCCGACTCTTTGCGACCCCATGAACTACACAGTCCATGGAATTCTCCAGACCAGAACACTGGAGTGTGTAGCCTTTCCCTTCTCCAGGGAATCTTCCCAACCCAGGGATGGAACCCAGGTCTCCTGCATTGCCGGTGGATTCTTTACCAGCTGAGCCACAATAGAAGCCCCCGGCGGGGGCCAGGGGGACCTCAAAGACGGAGGATGGAGACTGTGAGGCGATGATCCAACCAGTGGGGTCACACAGCCCCCCATACCCAGATCAGCATCACCTCCACCAGTTTTAGATCACCGTTCATTTACTCATTCATCAGGGAAAGACCGAGTACCTTCACTGTGTTTGCTGCTATGCAGGGAGCAGTGAAAAGACCAAGTTATCCTCTCGGAACTTGTAAGCTAGTAGGGAAAAGAGCCCATAAACATTTTAACAGATAAAGACTCAAGGAAGTATCAAGGAGCCCTGAGGACACGGTACAATGGGAACCAGGTGCAGGGTTGCTGGGGTGGGGGATATCATCAGCTGGTTAGAGAAGCTCCTCTAACGGAGTGGCATCCCAGCTGACTCCTGAACGCATGACAGGAGAAGGGCCGGCCGTGCCACCCAGGTCATGCCAGAGGAAGGGTAGGCTGGTCATGCGAAAGGAAAACCCAAGGCAGAAACAAGCCCGCCGTCTTTCAAGCACACACACAGAGTTCAGGGGCGGAGCAACCAAGGGCCAGATCGGTCCATGAGGAGACCTCTGTAGTGCCTTCACTTGGGGAAACTGGGTTTCACTGCGTAAAAATTATGAAGCCACTGACCTCGTCTAATCCTGACACTGCACAGAAGAGCCAATGTTTCCAGGGACTGCCTGAAGTCAAAACGAGAATGGGTGGCAGAGCTGGGACCAGCACTCGGTCTCAGGACTGTGTCCCAAGCATCATCTCTCCCCCACCCCACCCTGGGCACTGAAGCCTGAGGGAAGCAACGTCTCCCAGGCCAGCCCCGCTCCAGGGGGCACGCAGCCAGCCAAATCAAGGCTTTATCGGATTTGTTAAACACGCATCCTGTGGCCAAGGGCCTCCTGGCACCAGACAGCATGATGGAGAGGAGAGAAGAAAAGCGGACGATGAAATTAAAAGGCACTTCATTTCCAGAGCCCAGGCTGACGCTGCAGCGCGAGCCCGGGTCTCTCCCTGCTTTTCTCCCCTCCCCGCTCCCGCCTCCCTGGCTTCCGTGGCTAGTGTAGCCCCACTGACTCGGGGGCCACAGCTCATACAGCGATGCAGGAATTGTGGGCCTCCTGGCCCAGGAACCAAGCATCCGGGAGGGATTCTGGGGAAGGAAGGACATGAAGGAGGTGTTTGGGAGGTCATCGAGTCCATCCCACTGCCTCAGGGCTTGACTGCCTCCCGCCAAAGGAAAAGGCAAGCCCCAAACCCAGAACTGGGCGGCTTAGGTAAAGGTTAGGACTGGGCCACTGTGGGGACCAGCAAGCCTAGGGCTTCCTCCCCCCTCCCCCAGTGCCCTCTGCAGCCCTGGGCAAGTCCCCCGCCTGCAGTGTGCCTCTGTTTCTCCTGCTGTAAAAGGCAGGAAGTGACTGTCATGAGGACGCAATGAGAGATTTTGGTATAAAGTATGTGTGCTTCGTGGGCACCAAAGAAATAACATGTTTAAAGGCGCTTGGAGCTTCAGTTTTTCCACGTGACCACCACGAAACGAGAGAGTGGAATCTCTCTGTTTTTCTACTCCACACTCAACCCGCCAGGCTCTCTCTCTCCAGTTTCCCCAGGGCCTCTTGTCAGAGCAAACAATTCGTGTTTAAATACATTAAACTGCATAATATTTTCCCTGATTCCCCTAAAGAGTATCAGCTGATTTCTCTCTGTTCATTCCTTTCAGAGCCGTCAGGCCCCTAAGAAAGCGCGTTAGTCGCTCAGTCGCATCCTATCTATATGTAAACAGATGCTATTCCCCCACCAAGACTGGGGTATGGGGATTAGGGTGGAAAGGGGCCCGTGGGAATTGACAAGCATCGTAGGGAAACAAGATATTGATAGTTTATAGATTACTTTGGAAGAGACCTTTTCCCTGCTGCTCTTTTTGATGTTTGTTTTTGGTGGTTTTTTTTTTTCAGCAAATATGTATTAAACATTACAGTGTACAAAGCAAAGTATTAAATGTATTTTGCTCATAAAATCAAACAAATTGGACCCACCTTCTTTCCTCTGGGAGCTTATGTGTCAGGGCTGAGGGACTGGATGGTTAACTACATTCATAATCTGTCAAGTGACCCAATTTGAGGGATATTGATAAATGAATCAATGTCAGCCTGCAGGGGGTCTCTGATGGTGTACCACGGGATCTGTCTTTGGACCTGCTCATCAAAGATACGATGATGGAGAGATCCTGGAATCAAGCAAGCTTGAGGGAATCTATACACAGATGTTTACAAAACACTAACTCTGTGCCAGGCACTGTTCTAGGCGTAGAGACACAGCCATGAACAAGACGGACCCAAATCTCTTGTCCTCATGGGATTTATATTCTAGTCAAGGGAGACAGATAATCAACCAATAAATAAGTAAAGTAAAGAGAATGACAGATGCTGGTAAGTGCTGTGGAAAAATTAAGTAGGGGGGCGAGAGACTGATGAGAAGTGGGGTTTGAATTTTTAAAAAGATAATCTAGGAAAGCCTCCTTGAGAAGACAACACTTCAGCAAAGGCCTGAAGGAGGGGAGGCAAGTCAGGCAAACCGCCGGGGAGACACAGAGCATTCTGAACACTGGAGAAGCGTGTGCAAAGGTCCTGGGGTGGGAGTGCTCCTTGGCATGCTCAAGGAGCGCAAGGAGGCTACCGCGGCTGGATGGAGCAGAGAGACCAAGGGGTGTGGGGTAATAGATGAGGCCCGAGGGGCAACAAGAAGAGGCATTGCAGGAATCAGGTGGCCAGTAAGAGCGCTTAGACAGGGAGACACACTGAGCAGTGATTAAGACATGGGCTCTTGAACCAGGCTGCTGAGACAAGGACTTGTCAGCTGCATAATCTTGCCAGATGTCCCTGAAAAAGGTACTTTCCATCACGGTAAGGGCTTGGTGAACCCTCTGCCTTGGAAACCAGATTCTGCCGTGTCATTTGAAGGCTGCAAACACCCCTGGGTAGCTCCGGACCCCACCAGAACATCTAAATCTCTGGTAGATCTCCACGCCTGACCCCAACCCCCAGATGGGATTACCTTCTCTCTTCGGGTTCCTGATAAACAGCTGTAGCTGGCACAGGCCAGCTGTTCAGACGCATCCACCCATCACTGCACGTCAATCCTGCCAGTCATTCAACAAACACTTGCTAAGTACGACAGAGGGAGGCTGGCACAGTTCATAAGACGGCCCTCGGAGGGGTCAGATCCCAGCTGGGCCACCTCCAGCCGTGCGATCTTAGCTGGGCCTCTTAACCTCTCTCAACCTTATGTTCCCATCCGCAAATGAGGAAGGAAGGAGCACCCACTTCAGGACTGGGGTAAGCGCTTCTTAAAATAACTGAATCTAAATCAAACCCTGACACTGGATGCCTCAAATGTATACAGTGGTGTATGTCAATTATTTCTCCACAAAAATGAGAGAAAAAGATAGCTGTAGCAATGATGCTTACGTGGCAAGCACTGCGCCGGACACCAAAAGGGCACGGATTACAACAGACTTGACCCTGGCGTGTTTCTGGAGGGAGTTCATGGATTTAACAATTAATAACAGCACAGAGGAGCACTACTCGGAATGTCCATTAGGACGCAGAAAGCCCACTTCAGACCCCTAGCCCCAGAGCTCAAGGCTTCAAAGAAGGAATCACAGGGTCTCCTCCCCAAAAGTTTAAGGACCCTGACTTCAGTGGGAGTTGATGATCTGCCAAAGAAAACCGGCTTTTGAAATCTGCGTGCCTCAGTTAATCAGACTGTTTTTGGCTTTTTTTATAAAGACAGCACAAATAGAGCCCTGCCTAAATCCTCAAGGCAGTCCCCGCCCTGCCATCAACCTGCCCCCACCCCTGCCACCCCTGCCCTCACCCCCGCCTGCCTCTGCACTTCCTGCAGCCTGGTCCCAGGTGTCCAGGCGCCGCTCCTCATCCAGTGCCCCGCTGCCCTGTTGCTACACCGAGGCTGGCCTCAGGGGCTCCATGTATGACTCTCTCCAGTTTGGCCAGCAAACAAGGACCTGATGTGTCAGGCCCAGGCTGTTTGGAGGCCAACCTCCAAGTGCAGAAAGGCCAACCCCTCAATGGCAGAGCACCAAGCCAGTGGACCAAGAACCCAGCAGCTGCCCTGGGCGCCAGAAAGAAGTCAGGTGGGGGCACCTGCTGTGGGAGAAGGGGAGTACAGAGCCGGTGGACTGGGGCCAGAGAGGCCTGGTTCCCAAGAGCAGTGATTTCTACTCATGGGCCTATTCCAAGCCAGGCACTGTGCAAAGCAATTTCATCCGTTAACTCTGAATCCTCATGGAACGGGGGACTATTTTCCCCCCTAATACATATAAGGAATTGAGGCCCAGGGCCTTGAGGAAGTTCCCCAGATCACACTCACAGTGAGTGAGTGGTAGAGCTTGACATTGAACTCGGGCCCCCATTTCAACCATGTCTCTGTTCTGCATCATTTATCATTCATCAGCTGCTCCTTTAATGCCTTCCTGGCTGCAGGCCTCACTCTGGGCTTTTGGGACACTGAGTTGAACAAGACCCAGCCGCTGTCTCAGAAGAGCTCACAGCTGAGGGTAGGCAGAGAATGGCAGCCAATTGCAGAAATGCTCCCCCCGAGAGAAGCATGTGCACAGCCCTGAGGAAGCAGTCCAGGGGCAGCTGATCCACCTCGGGCAGTGCTGGGGGGCTTCTGAGAGACAGCATCATTGGAACTGGACCTTGCCAGCCTCTCTCAAGGGATTGTCCACCCAGAAGGGAGACGTTCATCAGCACAGACAGCCTGGAACCAGGCTCTGTTCTAACTCCTTTCCCAAAGTTGAGGAACTGGGTCTTAATCATTCCCTCAACCTTGTGGAGGGCCTGCCTTAGCAGCATTCTCGGGAGCCAAGGCTTTGAAGTCAGTCAGGCTGAGGCCAGATCTCCCTTCTGCCACTTTATAGCTCTTAAATAGTAATTGTTGTTGTTTAGTCACTAAGGTGAAGTCACTCAGTCATGTCCGACTCTTTGCGANGGCTGTTTGGAGGCCAACCTCCAAGTGCAGAAAGGCCAACCCCTCAATGGCAGAGCACCAAGCCAGTGGACCAAGAACCCAGCAGCTGCCCTGGGCGCCAGAAAGAAGTCAGGTGGGGGCACCTGCTGTGGGAGAAGGGGAGTACAGAGCCGGTGGACTGGGGCCAGAGAGGCCTGGTTCCCAAGAGCAGTGATTTCTACTCATGGGCCTATTCCAAGCCAGGCACTGTGCAAAGCAATTTCATCCGTTAACTCTGAATCCTCATGGAACGGGGGACTATTTTCCCCCCTAATACATATAAGGAATTGAGGCCCAGGGCCTTGAGGAAGTTCCCCAGATCACACTCACAGTGAGTGAGTGGTAGAGCTTGACATTGAACTCGGGCCCCCATTTCAACCATGTCTCTGTTCTGCATCATTTATCATTCATCAGCTGCTCCTTTAATGCCTTCCTGGCTGCAGGCCTCACTCTGGGCTTTTGGGACACTGAGTTGAACAAGACCCAGCCGCTGTCTCAGAAGAGCTCACAGCTGAGGGTAGGCAGAGAATGGCAGCCAATTGCAGAAATGCTCCCCCCGAGAGAAGCATGTGCACAGCCCTGAGGAAGCAGTCCAGGGGCAGCTGATCCACCTCGGGCAGTGCTGGGGGGCTTCTGAGAGACAGCATCATTGGAACTGGACCTTGCCAGCCTCTCTCAAGGGATTGTCCACCCAGAAGGGAGACGTTCATCAGCACAGACAGCCTGGAACCAGGCTCTGTTCTAACTCCTTTCCCAAAGTTGAGGAACTGGGTCTTAATCATTCCCTCAACCTTGTGGAGGGCCTGCCTTAGCAGCATTCTCGGGAGCCAAGGCTTTGAAGTCAGTCAGGCTGAGGCCAGATCTCCCTTCTGCCACTTTATAGCTCTTAAATAGTAATTGTTGTTGTTTAGTCACTAAGGTGAAGTCACTCAGTCATGTCCGACTCTTTGCGACCCCGTGGACTGTAGCCTACCAGGCTCCTCCGTCCATGGGATTCTCCAGGCAAGAGTACTGGAGTGGGTTGCCATTTCCTTCTCCAAGGGATCTTCCCGACTCAGGGATCGAACCCAGGTCTCCCGCATTGGAGGCAGACGCTTTAACCTCTGAGCCACCATGGAAGAAATTTAGTCACTAAGTCACGTCCAATTCTTTTGCAACCCCATGGACTGTAGACCTCCAGGCTCCTTCTGCCCATGCGATTTCCCAGGCAAGAAAACTGGAGTGGTTTGCCATTTCCTTCTCCAGGTGACCTTACTGACTTAGGGATAGAACTTGCATCTCCTGCATTGGCAGGTGGATTCTGTACCACTGAGCCACTAGGGAATGCTCATGTTAAATATTAATACAACAGCAATAATAATGCATAGATAGATAAGCAGATTAATGAATAAATGAATGACAAGAAGGACTATAGACCCAGAGCTCCTCAAGTCTCCTCCCTAGTGTAAGGCCAGTCCCGAGTCAGGGTTGCAGTCAAGCATGCATTCACATATGTAACACGGATTTGTTTAGCACCTAGTACAGGCCTCGCACTGTTGCAGGTGGTGAGGATATAGCAGTGAACAAAATAAGCCAAAATCCTTGCCTTCGAGAGACCATCCATTCTAGAGAGGGGACGATAACTATAAATAACTAAACAAGGAAATATAAGTATTGCATATAAGAATTCTCTAGGCCTTTCCCTTCTCCAGGGGATTTTCCCAACCCAGAGATCGAGCCCGTTGCAGGCGGATTCTTTACCAGCTGAGCCACAGGAAAGCGTGAATAGAGAAAGATAAAATGGGATAACAAAGATGGAGAGGGCCCAGAGAGGAAGAGGGACTGATTTTTAAATAGAAATGTCAGGGAAAGTCACAGGTGACCCGAAGAAAGTGGGGAAGTGAGCCCTGCAGGAATCTGGAGGAACATACCTAGAGAAAGACCCAGGCAGAAGCAAGAGGCAGGGAAGGAGCCTTCTTGCATGTTGTGAAATGGCCAAGAGGCCAGTATGATTGGGGAGGTGTGTGGGGCTTGATCGTGTAGGCTCCTGTTGGCCTTGTGGGATTTGGGCTCTTATTTCAGAGTGAAATGGGAGCCACAGGAGAGCTTTAGAAAGAGGAGTGATGGATATGACAGATAAAAAAGTTGCTGTACAGAGAGCAGACTGTAGGGGATGCAAAGACAGACAAAAAGAGGGGCCAGCATGGAGATTCCTGCCATGTCCAGGGGAGGGAAAATGTGGCTTGGCCCTGGGTAGCAGCAGCTCGGGTGGTGAATGCTGGTCTACATAGTATATAATTGGTTGTGCTGGGTCTTCGTTGCTGTGCTCGGGCTTTCTCTAATTGCAGGGGTGGGGCTACTCTCTAGCGGGCGTGTCCAGCCTTCCCATTGCGGGGGCTCCTCTTGTTGCAGAGCACAGGTTCAGTGGTTGTGGCACACGGGCTTAGTTCCAGGGCACGTGGAATCTTCCCGAACCAGGGATCAAACCCGTGTCCCCTACATTGGCAGATGGACTCCTAAACACTTGGACCACCAGGGAAGACCCTGGATATATTTCAAGGGTAAAGTTCAGACAGTTGCTGAGAGATTGGATATGGCGCATAGGAGAAAGAGTCACGAATGGCTCCGAAGTTTGGGCATTGGCAACGGAAAGCATGGAGTCTCCATTTTACTTAGATGGGAAAGGAAACACAAAGAGAAGGCATCTATGTAAAGGTGACAGATTGGACACACAAAACCACTTTGCTTCTCCCCACCTCTTGAATGTTAAAACAACAGTAAAGGGATTTCTTACCTGTTTGAAGGTAGGCGCCTAGAAGGATGGGGAGAATGGGAGATGAAACCACAGGAAGAAAAATTTGGGAGTTGGAAAATAAATGGACAGTTGAGAAAAATAAATCGAGGGGGGAAAAATCCTCAAAGATTCAGGAATTGGCAGCATCAGGTACCTCTGGAAGTTGAGGTAAAGGACAACTCAAACAAAGAGGATTATTTGAGAGGCAGTTTTTAGAACTGGTTGTCACAGATTAGACATCTATAGATGGGGGACTCCAGGCATAGTGTTAATACCTGGGATGGCGCTCTACTGATGACAGGGAGATTCAGGGAGTATGAGTAAGCTGGATGTCAAGATCTCAATCATCTCCCACCACCCTGCTCTCAGGACACCATCAGCCAGGCTTATACCCTCTGGGCAGACAACTGGGAGAGTTTTCTCTGAGGAACATGATGGAACAAATAAAAAACCCTGGGGACATCAGCACTGGAGATTTTCCAACTAAACAGCCTGGCTAGATCCCCATGCAAAGAAGCCCACAGCCTACCAGACACATCCATGTAGTCAGAGCATCCACTCTGCTCCTACTTGGCTATTTCTAAATATGCACAGATAGCTGAGGTTTACCACACATCAGAAGAATGCTTCAAACCTGAAAGATAAAAATAAGCCAAACAAAAAGGACCAAACTGAAAATAAACAGAGAATAGCGGGGAAAAAAAAAAAACCTGTCTTAATATCATCAAGGAGATAACACAAGGCATGCACAGGTGAAATTAAAATAGGATTCTCATTAAAAAAAAAAGACTCAGCACAAAGTAAAAAAGCTTTTAAAAACTAAAAATATAATAGCAGAAATTAAAAAGCAAAACTTGGAAGATAAGGTTTATTCTTCCAAAGTGACAGATAAGGACAATAGGAGAGAAAAAGAAAGAAAAACCAGAGGACTTGTCTAAGAGTTCCATTTTCAAGTAATTATAGTCCCAGAAAGAAAAGAAAACTATGAGGGTGTAAGAGATCATCAATAGGATAATTTTAGAAAATATCACAGACATGAAGAAAAGCTTTCTAGATTTCCAGGACTCACAGAGGGTCCAGCACAATAAATAAAAATAGACTCCTGCCAAGGCACATTGTCAAGAAATGTCACTACTCTGAGAACTAAAAGAAGATTCTCTCAGCTTCCAGTTTGAAAGGATAAGAAATGATAACAGCTTCCTTCTCTTCAGAGCAATTCTGAAAGCCAGAAGGCAATAGAAAAAAACACTCAAAGTTTCTGGAGGAAAATAATTTCCAACCTGGAATTCTATACCTAGACTAATAAGCCAATCAGGATGAGACATTTTCAGATGTGCAAAGTCTCAAGAAATTCACCCCACATATCTTTTCTCAGTGATGATTGGAGGATGTGCTCCACCAAAACAAAGGAATAAGCCAAGAAAGAGGAAGACATGAGATCCAGGAAGCTGAGAGAGACAGAGATCTCCTCCAGGCTGACAGTGATGGATCCAGGGTGACATCTGTGTACCAGGGGCAAAAAGCAACTCATCCAACTGGAAGCAGAGTGGAAGGCCCTGGAAGACTCCTCCAAGAAGATGAAATGGATAGGAAACCTGATGCATCCAAACATCTTAAGAGGAGAGTCACACTATTAACAAGAGTTGGAGGTTTTCCTTTGTATAACTACAGACAAGCAAAGACACTTTTTAAAAACGCAGTTAAGGAAAACAAAAAGTTGCTCAGAAAAGGAAAGACTCATAGAATTATTGGGAGAAGAGGGGAGTGGGAAGAGTAAGGTAAGGATGAGGAAGAGAGCAAAGAAAGCCAAACCCTCATCTTCCTTAGCATAAAGTCAAACAGCTCAAGGTGTACTTCTGGCATAGCAGTGTGAGGAGTTCTGCAGACTTGTTCCCCAGTGAAACTGCTGAAGATTATTTAAAGTCTCCGGAACCATTTAAAGTCTCTGGAAACGGTCCTAAGGGCCTACAGCAAATGAAGAAACATTTATTCAAGAAAACCTAATGAAACCTCACAAAAACAGTAAGAGCCTATGGCATTTGAACTATGATCTTCTCCCTCCCTCTCCCCTCCCAGCTCAGCATTATGGAAACTCCACTCTAGATGAGTACAGCAATTAGCACAGGACTCTCTCCTCTTTCCTCCCAAAGGAGGCCTGCAATATCTTTCCAGAAAGGGCAGGATGTCAGTATTTCTCTTCTTTCCCAGATTACTGTTGCAAAGGCTATTTTCTGGGTGAGCACAGCTGAGAGATGAGAGCTCCCTTCTTTCCCCCAGACTCACCAGTGGGATGGAGGAGCTACCTTGGTAGTGGGATGCTGAGAAATACTGTGACCACAATCACCTTCATTCTGGCTTATTCATAAAGCAGATGTTCCATGTGGGGAAAGGCCAGCTGAGAAGACCAAAGGCTACAGCCACACCCCCTCCACCAAACGCTCAGCTGCTGAAGCAAGGATGAAGGAAAAGGTGCCGTTGTCCCCATCCCCAGCTCCACAGCCCTGGCTTGGAGGCCTTACGCAACTAAGAGGGCACCAGTATGTTCATTTCAAACACAGACTAAACCAGAAACTGACTAGCTTACCAGAAAGAATTAAGAGGAAGATGGATGAGAAAAGTCCTCCTGGTCAGAACAAATATCAAGTGATGACCTAAAAAACTATACCCAAAAGAAGGCCAAAATCACTGCACTATTTTAAAAGTGCAATTCCAAAAACAAAAACCAAGACGTGTATGGAAACTAGAAAGTTTGATCCACACATGGAAAAGAAGCCAGCAACAGAAACTTGCTTCTGAATGACCAGATGTCAGATTTAACAAAGAACTCAAAGTAGCTATTATAAATGTTATCATAGAGCTAGAAACCATTCTTAAAGAAGTAAAGAGAGGTTTATGGCAATGCCTTGTTGAATAGAGAAGATAAACAGAAACATCTTTAATGGAAATTTTGGAAGTAAAAAGTATAACTGAAATGAAAAATTCACTAGACGAGCTCAATAGTAGATATGAACTGGCAGAAGATATAATTAGCAAACTTGATGACAGATTGATAGAGATTATGCAATCTGGGGAACAAACAGAAAAAAGAATGAAAGAAAGCGAAGCACCTCAGGAATGTTGGGAACACCATTAAGTGCAACATATCCATAGTGGGAGTATCAGAAGGAAAGGAAACAAATAAGTAGAAAGAAATAATGGCTGAAAACTTCCAAAATTTGATGAAAACCCTTATCTACTGATTTAAGAAGCTCAAAAACTCTAAGTTGGACAAATACAAAGTAACAAAAAGACTGAAAGCCAAATATATTGAGAAAATCTGCAAAATAGCAAGAGAAAAATGAACCATTACTACAATAGAATCCAATAAGATTAACAGGTGAATTCTCATCAGACACAATGGGGATCAGAAGGCATTGGGATAATGTATTCGATGAGCTTTAAAAAAAAAACTGCCAACCAAGAATTTCATACCCTATACCCAGAAAAACTACCTTTTAAAAAGGGAGGAAAAGTAAAGATATCCCCAATGTTACTCTTAGCAGCAGCAGCAGCAGCAATGTTACTCTGATACCAAAACCAAAGATATCACAAAAAAAGAAAACTACATATCTCTTATGCATAGATTCAAAATCCTCAATAAAATGCTAACAAACTAAATCCAACAGTGTATAAAAAGTATTAGACGACATGACCAAGTAAAATTTATTTGAGGAATGCAAGGTTGGTATAATATCTTAAAAATCAATTAATGTAATATATCATATCAATAAAAATATTTTAAAATCACATGATTATCTGGACTTGTAGGGTATTATGCTATGTGAAATAAGCCAGACAGAGAAAGACAAATACTGTATGATATCACTGATATGTATAATCTAAAAAAAAGAGTAGTGAATATACCAAAAAAAGAAACAGACTCACAGATATAAGCCGCTGCTGCTAAGTCACTTCAGTCATGTCCGACTCTGTGCAACCCCATAGACAGCAGCCCACCAGGCTCCTCCATCCATGGGATTTTGCAGGCAAGAGTACTGGAGTGGGGTGCCATCACCTTCTCCGAGATATAAGCTAATCCTTACCAGAGGGGAAAGGGAAGGGCAGAGGGGTGATAAAGGCACAGGGATTAAGAGATACAAACGATTATGCATAAAATAAGCTACAAGGACATATTGTACAACACACGGAATACAGTCAATATATCATAATAACCAAAAGGGTGTATAACCTTTAAAAACTGTGAATCACTGCATTGTACACCTGTAGATTATATAATATTTACATCAANGAGAGACAGAGATCTCCTCCAGGCTGACAGTGATGGATCCAGGGTGACATCTGTGTACCAGGGGCAAAAAGCAACTCATCCAACTGGAAGCAGAGTGGAAGGCCCTGGAAGACTCCTCCAAGAAGATGAAATGGATAGGAAACCTGATGCATCCAAACATCTTAAGAGGAGAGTCACACTATTAACAAGAGTTGGAGGTTTTCCTTTGTATAACTACAGACAAGCAAAGACACTTTTTAAAAACGCAGTTAAGGAAAACAAAAAGTTGCTCAGAAAAGGAAAGACTCATAGAATTATTGGGAGAAGAGGGGAGTGGGAAGAGTAAGGTAAGGATGAGGAAGAGAGCAAAGAAAGCCAAACCCTCATCTTCCTTAGCATAAAGTCAAACAGCTCAAGGTGTACTTCTGGCATAGCAGTGTGAGGAGTTCTGCAGACTTGTTCCCCAGTGAAACTGCTGAAGATTATTTAAAGTCTCCGGAACCATTTAAAGTCTCTGGAAACGGTCCTAAGGGCCTACAGCAAATGAAGAAACATTTATTCAAGAAAACCTAATGAAACCTCACAAAAACAGTAAGAGCCTATGGCATTTGAACTATGATCTTCTCCCTCCCTCTCCCCTCCCAGCTCAGCATTATGGAAACTCCACTCTAGATGAGTACAGCAATTAGCACAGGACTCTCTCCTCTTTCCTCCCAAAGGAGGCCTGCAATATCTTTCCAGAAAGGGCAGGATGTCAGTATTTCTCTTCTTTCCCAGATTACTGTTGCAAAGGCTATTTTCTGGGTGAGCACAGCTGAGAGATGAGAGCTCCCTTCTTTCCCCCAGACTCACCAGTGGGATGGAGGAGCTACCTTGGTAGTGGGATGCTGAGAAATACTGTGACCACAATCACCTTCATTCTGGCTTATTCATAAAGCAGATGTTCCATGTGGGGAAAGGCCAGCTGAGAAGACCAAAGGCTACAGCCACACCCCCTCCACCAAACGCTCAGCTGCTGAAGCAAGGATGAAGGAAAAGGTGCCGTTGTCCCCATCCCCAGCTCCACAGCCCTGGCTTGGAGGCCTTACGCAACTAAGAGGGCACCAGTATGTTCATTTCAAACACAGACTAAACCAGAAACTGACTAGCTTACCAGAAAGAATTAAGAGGAAGATGGATGAGAAAAGTCCTCCTGGTCAGAACAAATATCAAGTGATGACCTAAAAAACTATACCCAAAAGAAGGCCAAAATCACTGCACTATTTTAAAAGTGCAATTCCAAAAACAAAAACCAAGACGTGTATGGAAACTAGAAAGTTTGATCCACACATGGAAAAGAAGCCAGCAACAGAAACTTGCTTCTGAATGACCAGATGTCAGATTTAACAAAGAACTCAAAGTAGCTATTATAAATGTTATCATAGAGCTAGAAACCATTCTTAAAGAAGTAAAGAGAGGTTTATGGCAATGCCTTGTTGAATAGAGAAGATAAACAGAAACATCTTTAATGGAAATTTTGGAAGTAAAAAGTATAACTGAAATGAAAAATTCACTAGACGAGCTCAATAGTAGATATGAACTGGCAGAAGATATAATTAGCAAACTTGATGACAGATTGATAGAGATTATGCAATCTGGGGAACAAACAGAAAAAAGAATGAAAGAAAGCGAAGCACCTCAGGAATGTTGGGAACACCATTAAGTGCAACATATCCATAGTGGGAGTATCAGAAGGAAAGGAAACAAATAAGTAGAAAGAAATAATGGCTGAAAACTTCCAAAATTTGATGAAAACCCTTATCTACTGATTTAAGAAGCTCAAAAACTCTAAGTTGGACAAATACAAAGTAACAAAAAGACTGAAAGCCAAATATATTGAGAAAATCTGCAAAATAGCAAGAGAAAAATGAACCATTACTACAATAGAATCCAATAAGATTAACAGGTGAATTCTCATCAGACACAATGGGGATCAGAAGGCATTGGGATAATGTATTCGATGAGCTTTAAAAAAAAAACTGCCAACCAAGAATTTCATACCCTATACCCAGAAAAACTACCTTTTAAAAAGGGAGGAAAAGTAAAGATATCCCCAATGTTACTCTTAGCAGCAGCAGCAGCAGCAATGTTACTCTGATACCAAAACCAAAGATATCACAAAAAAAGAAAACTACATATCTCTTATGCATAGATTCAAAATCCTCAATAAAATGCTAACAAACTAAATCCAACAGTGTATAAAAAGTATTAGACGACATGACCAAGTAAAATTTATTTGAGGAATGCAAGGTTGGTATAATATCTTAAAAATCAATTAATGTAATATATCATATCAATAAAAATATTTTAAAATCACATGATTATCTGGACTTGTAGGGTATTATGCTATGTGAAATAAGCCAGACAGAGAAAGACAAATACTGTATGATATCACTGATATGTATAATCTAAAAAAAAGAGTAGTGAATATACCAAAAAAAGAAACAGACTCACAGATATAAGCCGCTGCTGCTAAGTCACTTCAGTCATGTCCGACTCTGTGCAACCCCATAGACAGCAGCCCACCAGGCTCCTCCATCCATGGGATTTTTCAGGCAAGAGTACTGGAGTGGGGTGCCATCACCTTCTCCGAGATATAAGCTAATCCTTACCAGAGGGGAAAGGGAAGGGCAGAGGGGTGATAAAGGCACAGGGATTAAGAGATACAAACGATTATGCATAAAATAAGCTACAAGGACATATTGTACAACACACGGAATACAGTCAATATATCATAATAACCAAAAGGGTGTATAACCTTTAAAAACTGTGAATCACTGCATTGTACACCTGTAGATTATATAATATTTACATCAATTATGCTTCAAATTTTAAAAGCAATGATGTTGAAGATGCAGATCATTTCAATAAACACAGAAAAGGCACCTAACAAAATCCAACATCCTTTTATGACAAAAAAAATTTTCAAAAAACTGGGAATAGAAGGGAACTTCTTAAACCTGCCGAAGGATATCTGTGAGAAATCCACAGTTAACATAATACTTAATGGTGAAATACCGGATATTTTTCCCAAGACAGGACTATCCACTCTCACCACTTCCATTCAACATTGCACTAGAAAATCTAATTAGTCCAGTGTAATTAGCCTGGGAAAAGGAAAGAGAAAGGAAGGAAGGAAGGAGAGAGAGGAGGAAGGAGAGAAAGGGGGAAGGGAGGGAAGAAGACAGGAGTAAAACACATCTATTCACAGATGACACAATCATGTTAAAGAAAACCCTAAGGAACCTGCTAAAAACTGAAAGAACTAACAAGTTCAGCACAGCTCCAGGATACAAGATGACCACCCAAAATCATCTGTATTTTTATACACTTGCAGTGAAAAGTCCAAAAATAAAATTAAGACACAGTTTCTTTTTCATTAGCATCTAAAAGAATAGAATACTTAGGAATAAATTTAATAAAGGCAAAGTTTACCATCTGAAAACTGTAAAGCATTGTTTGAAAACAAAGGAGACCTACGTAAGTCTCGAGATGACATACGTTCATGGATCATAAAATTAAATATTAGTAAGATGGCATTACTACCCAAACTGATCTCTGAACTCAGTGTAATGCCTATCAGAATTTCAATGGCATTTCTTGAAATGGAAGAAATGGAAAATCCAATCCAAAAATTTATGAGGAATTGCAAGAGACCTCAAAGAGGCAAACTATCTTGAGAGAGAATACTGAATCCTAAACATGAGACCACCGGGCACAGTACACCATCTTGAAAAAAGAAGAACAAAGTTCTGAACTTTGTTGGAGGAATTACAGTTTCCAATTTCAAAAACTTACTTCAAAGCTACAGAAATCAAAACAGTGTGATATTGATAGAGGATAGACATATATGCCAGTGGAACGGCACTGAGAGTCCAGGAAAAAAACAATACAACTATGGTCAACTGATCTTTCTTTCCTTTTTGGCCACACTGAACAGCACGTGGGACCTGAGTTCCCTATCAGGGATCAAACCCAGACTCCCGCAGTGGAAGTGCAAAGTCCTAATCACTGGCCCATCAGAGAAGTCCCATATCGTCAACTGATTTTTGACAAGAATACTAGGACCATTCAGTGTGGAAAGAATTATCCCATCAACAAATGACGCTGGGACAACTGGATAGCCACATGGAAAAGAATGAAGTTTGACTCACACCTCACAACATACACACAAAGAAGTTAACGCAAAGTGGATCAAAGATCTAAATGTAAGACCCCAAATTTTATAACTCTTAGGAAAAAATATTGGGGTAAATCTTCATGACCTGAATTTGGCAATAGATTCTTATATGTGACACAAAAAGCCACAACAGCAAGAAAAAGAACAAGTAAGTTGGACTTCATCTAAATCAAAACCTCCTGTGTTCAAAGGACATTATCAAGGAAGTGAAAAATCCTTCACTTCTTTGGGAGAAAATCTTTGTAAACTACATGTCTGATAAGGGACTTATATCTAGAATATTTAAGAACACTTCTGGATTGGGTAGCCTTTCCCGTCTCCAGGGGATCTTCCCAACCCAGGGATAGAACCCAGGTGTCCCACTACAACTCAATGATAAAAGATTAAATAATCCAAATTAAAGGGAGGAAGCTTCCCTCATAGCTCAGTTGGTAAAGAATCTGCCTGCAATGCAGGAGACCCTGGTTTGATTCCTGGGTCGGGAAGATCCCCTGGAGAAGGGATAGACTATCCACTCCAGTATTCTTGGGCTTTCCTTGTGGCTCAGCTGGTAAAGAATCTGCCTGCAATGTGGGAGATCTGGGTTTGATCCCTGGGTTGGGAAGATCCCCTGGAGAAGGGAAAGGCTACCCAATCCAGTATCCTGGCCTGGAGAATTCCAGGGGTTATACAGTCCATGGAATCCCAAAGAGCTGGACACGACTGAGCAACTTTCACTTTCACTACCAAAGGATCTGAATAGACATTTCTCCCAAGAAGATACACAAATATCCACAAACACACAAAATATAATCAACATAGTTAGCAATCATGGAAACACAAAATGAAACTACGATGTGACTAAACCCACTAGAATGGCTGTAACCAAAGAGTCAGAATGTAATAAACACTGACAAAGGTATGAAAAAACTGGAAACCTTATACACTGCCAGTGATAATGTAAAATGGCATACTTTGCTACGGAAAAAGGTTCGCATTTCCTCAAAAGCCTAAACATGAAGTTACCCTGGTGGTGGTTTATTCACCACATCGTGTCTGACTGTTGCAACACTATGGACTGTAGCCCACCAGGCTCCTCTGTCCATGGGATTTCCCAGGCAAGAATACTGGAGCAGGTTGCCATTTCCTTCTCCAGGAGATCTTCCTGACACAGGTTATAAACCTGGGTCTCCTGCATTGTAGGTGGATTCTTTACTGACTGAGCTATAAGGGAAGCCCCATAAAGTTACCCTGAAAATCGCTCAGCCGTGTCCAACCCTTTGCGACCCCATGGACTGTAGCCCGCCAGGCTCTTCTGTCCATGGAATTCTCCAACCAAGACTACTGGAGTGGGTAGCCATTCTCTTCTCCAGAGAATACTGGAGTGGGTTACCTTACCCTCCTCCAGGTGCTCTTCCTAATCCAAGGATAGAACCCATATCTCCTATATCTCCTGCATTGTCAGACAGGCTCTTTACCACTAACACCACCCGGGAGCCCACCCAGTAATTCCACTCCTAGGTATAGTATACCAAAAGAAATGAAAACATATGTCCACACAAAAACCTGTACACAAATGTTTATAATAGTAGCACCACCTGGGAAGTCCCCTTGGGAAAAAGTTATGACAAACCTAGACAGCAGAGACACACTTTGCCAACAAAGGTCCATCTAGTCAAAGTTCTGGTTTTTCCCCAAAGTCATGTATGGGTGTGAGAGTTGGACCATAAAGAAGGCTGAGCGCTGAAAAATTGATGCTTTCATGCTGTGGTGCTGGGGAAGACTCTTGAGAGGCCCTTGGACAGTAAGAAGATCAAACCAGTTAATCCTAAAGGAAATCAGTCCTGAATGGTCATTGGAAGGACTGATGCTGTAACTGAAGCTCCAATACTTTGTCCACGTGATGCAAAGAGCTGATTCACTGGAAAAGACCCTGATGCTGGGAAAGACTGAGGACAGGAGGAGAAGGGGGCGACAGAAGATGAGGTGGTTTGAGGGCATCATCGACTCAATGGACACGAGTTTGAGCAAACTCTGGGAGATAGTGAAGGACAGGGAAGCCTGGTGTGCTGCAGTCCATGGGGTCACAAGGAGTTGGACACGACCGAGTGACTAAGGAAGTGCTGCCCCACACCAGACTCCCAGGAGAAAGGAGTCTACATCAGTTCTCTAACCTGGAAGAGACTGTGGTACATTCAGTTCGGTATTCTTATTGCACAAGTGGGAGACACCACCCTCAAAGAGAAAGGGACTGGCTGAGGTCGCTCAGCGGGTTAGTGGCTGCACCAGCTCTCT
The DNA here is from genome assembly GCA_006410875.1 of Neotragus pygmaeus. Classification (NCBI taxonomy): domain Eukaryota; kingdom Metazoa; phylum Chordata; class Mammalia; order Artiodactyla; family Bovidae; genus Neotragus; species Neotragus pygmaeus. Next base: position 217,046 of record SJYV01019193.1, read on the forward strand.
AACCCACTGGCAGAGCCGATGCCCTCCTGCTGCTGTCATACATGCACCCTTATCACTGTCTCCTCTTAAGTCAGTCTCATGGCCAGGAAAGATGCCACTAATTTTCACTAAAGAGGGAGTGACTGATAGGCACCCACTTCTCGCAAATTTTATGTTTTAAAGGAGATGGAGAATCCGTTTCCCTCCTCTTGTCACATGCTACTCAGCTGATGCCCAGTTATTACTTCAGTTCAGTTCAGTTCAGTCGCTCAGTCGTGTCCAACTCTTTGTGACCCCATGGACTGCAGCATGCCAGGCCTCCCTGTCCATCGCCAACTCTTGGAGTTTACGTAAACTCACGCCCATTGAGTCGGTGATGCCTTCCAACCATCTCATCCTCTGTCGTCCCCTTCTCCTCCCACCTTCAATCTTTCCCAGCGTCACAGTCTTTTCAAATGAGTCAGCTCTTCGTATCAGGTGGCCAAAGTATTGGAATTTCAGCTTCAGCATCAGCCCTTCCAATGAACACTCAGGACTGATCTGCTTTAAGATGGACTAGTTGGACCTCCCTGCAGTCCAAGGGACTCTCAAGAGTCTTCTCCAACACCACAGTTCAAAAGCAACAATTCTTCAGCGCTCAGCTTTCTTTATGGTCCAACTCTCACATCCATACATGACGGCTGGGAAACCGTTACTTCAATAACAACTAGGAAAAGTGGTAGCAGGTCCACACGCATCATTAGCAGTTAGGTGGACAAGTTTGGATTCAGACAGATTTGGTGTCTCGCTCTGGATCTGATCTTCCGTACTTAACATGGCCTCGGGAAAGTCGCTTCACTCTGAGCTCCCACTGGATGGCCTGCCATGCCTCTGCTCCTGTATGTTCTATCCACTCCCCCACTGAAGTGGGCTGGTTGCCCCCATTTCCCGGAACTCGGAGAGATGATGGGACTTGCCCCCAGCTCACACCGCAGGCCAGGAGCGGAGAGGGCGGGGAAGGAAACCCAGGCGCCTTCCTTCCAGGTGCCAAGGGCGCATGCCTCCCCTCTAAACCCCTTCCCTTAACAGCTGTTAGGGGGTTGGGTTTTGCAACATCCTTTGCCCTGGAGAGCCAGCCCAGACCTGCCCCAGGATCCAANCAGTTTAGTTTATTTCAGTTCAGTCCAGTCATTCAGTTGTGTCTGTCTATTTGCAACCCCATCAACTGCAGCACACCAGGCCACCTTGTTCATCATTGACACTTGGAGTTTACTCAAACTCATGTCCAATGAGTCAGTGATGACATCTAACCATCTCATCCTCTGTTGTCCCAGTTTCCTCCTGCCTTCAATCTCTCCGAGCATCAGGGTCTTTTCCAAGGAATCAGTTCTTCTCATCAGGTGTCCAAACTATTGGAGTTTCAGCTTCAGCATCAGTCCTTCCAATGAGTATTCAGGACTGATCTCCTTTAGGATGACTGGTTGGATCTCCTTGCAGTCCAAAGGACTCTCAAGAGTCTTCTCCAACACCACAGTTCAAAAGCATCAATTCTTTGGTGCTCAGCTATCTTTATAGTCCAACTATCACATCCATATATGACTACTGGAAAAATGACAGCTTTGACTAGATGGTCCTTTGTTGGCAAAGTAATGTCTGTGCTTTTTAAACTGCTGTCTAAGTCAGTCATAACATTCCTTCTAAAGAGTCAGTCAGTTCAGTTCAGTTGTTCAGTCATGTTCAACTCTTTGCTACCCTATGTATCGCAGCATGCCAGGCATCCCTGTCTATCACCAACTCCCAAAGTTCACCCAAACTCATGTGCATCGAGTCGGTGATGCCATCCAGCCATCTCATCCTCTGTCATCCCCTTCTCCTCCTGCCCCCAATCCTCCCNTCTCTCACATGGTAGTCCAAAATCCATAACCAGGGCACCTCTGCCAGCCTCTCATAGGCCTCCGTGCTGGGTTCCAAGGGGTCTGCTCCAGCCACTGGGAAAAGGGAAGGGGAGAGGAAAGTTCAGTCCTGTCCTTTTAATGGGCCAACCTACAAATTGCTGGCATCATTTTTTACTCACATCCTATTGGCTGATCCCAGTCACATGGTCAGATTAACTGCAAAGGAGACTGGGAAATGTAGTCTTGAACTGGAGAGTCACATATACACGGGACAACCGGCAAGCTCTGCACCACCTGAGGTGGTGCCCTCAGGTGCCTGACTGAGGCACCCAGGGGGAGGAGGGCAGCCCGTGGAAGGACCCGCAGGGGGCGGCCTGGTGGTGGTGTCCTCACAGAGGATCAGACAGTAGACCAGCCTTCCTCCCCCAAAACAAGGTCCAGCCACCCTCCTGCAGCCCCAGCTGTGAATCTAATACTAAACACCAACCCAGACCATTCTAACTTAACAATTCTTAAAGGTNGTGGTGTCCTCACAGAGGATCAGACAGTAGACCAGCCTTCCTCCCCCAAAACAAGGTCCAGCCACCCTCCTGCAGCCCCAGCTGTGAATCTAATACTAAACACCAACCCAGACCATTCTAACTTAACAATTCTTAAAGGTTTCTATGGAGAGCATGTTTGCCAGTTTATTCCATCATGTCAAGTAAAGCTTTGGATTTAAGCTTCAATGTTTATTTATGCAAATAAAAAAATGCTTGCTTCATCCAGAAAGGATGCCGGGTGGATATTAGTAAAGCCATGAACTTCAAGCCAACAAAGCAATCGCCGCTGGTTGAATGGGAGTGAGGCCACGGTAGACTGCATGCCCGGGCTCATTTTGACGGGCCCCGCCACTGTCTTATTCCCAACCGCAGATGCTGCTTTTTCTAATGTTTCTGAAGAAGCAGTGACTCATAAACAAGAACAGATTTCTCTTGCTTGCAGAAAAGGTAAATTGCTGGCAGAAATAAACTTGCAGATGCTAGGATTTCAGAAAGAGGAGCTGGCTGATGGAGAGAGTTTGTTAGCCTGCCCTGCTCCCCCCTCTCCTCCCTCATCCGCACCCTTTATCTTGCCTACCACAACAAACTGGGTGCTGTTGGGGCCTTGCTGGACCTGATGTCGGGGGTGGGGAGGAGACGGGCTCCACCTCTGAGAACGACTCCTCTGTTTATCTCCCGGGTTGTCCCAGTTCCTGGGCCTGGGATTGGGCCGGGGGCCCCTGAGGTGGAGCGCGATACACCGACCTCGATTTATGTGGGTTACTCCCAGCCTGTGGACCTGTCGCATGGTGAGGAGGCCAGTGGGACCTGCCCAGGGCCTGAGGGAGGTGCTTTCTCGCTCAGGCAGACCGTGGGACCAGGTCAGCAGGAGATGGGCTCAGATGCCACAGCATCTTCCCTCTAGTTGAGGGCCTGAGGCAGGGTCTAGAAACTTCCTTCTCTGACATGGAATCAAAGGAAGAAAAGGGGTGGGTAGAAGCAGTGCCGTGTGCTCTCACCATGCCAGGCCTCCACATACATCTTCCCCAGCCTTCAGTCACCCTGGGAGATTACTGAACCCATTTCACAGATAAGGAAACTGAGTCACCAGGTGGGGAAGTCACTCATTCACAGTTATGCACCCTCTAACGGCAGATCAGGGGTTCAAGGTGACCCTGTAACTGTCCCTGTTTTCCGTAAGACCTCCCTTCTCTGCCTCCCTCTCTGCTTCTCCCACCCACCACTCCCAGTCACCCCTTCTTACCCCCTACTTCACTCCTCCACTGGAATCCTGACTCCCTCCTCCTCTCCACTGTTCTCTCTACACTAAGCACTGAGCATCCAAGGGAGAACATTCTTCCAAAGAAAACAAATGCAGAGGAGCCAGCAGTGGGGGTAGAGGGAACCTCTGAGTCCAGGAGGAAAAACTCAGCTCCCAGTGGAGGCATCGACCTCAGAGATCCAGGCCAGATGAGGCCTGGCCCTCCCCAGCTCCCACTGACACCCAAGGACAAGTTAGATTTGCAGTAGCTCCCAGGCATAACCAGAACCACCTTAGCAACTAGGTCTTAAATTGTTTACTATCCCACACTTCCCTGTCATGCCTAAAATCTCCCCTGTTGATAATCTGATCATTTAAGTTTCCAGTTTCTGTTAAAGTCAAGGTTTCTGCATACCCCAGCACACTGCACTCCCAAAAGGGGTCAGTCATTTGCACTCTAGTGTAAATAAGTCTTGACCCTTCCCTGAGAGATGGTGTTAAGATGTTACTAAGAGGAGTTAACCCCAGGGAGAACGATGGGCTCTCTCCACATCCACACTTCTCCAGCAGCCAGAGGGACTCCAGGCTGCATCGCCTCCAAACACTCCAGGGCTCAGAGGCACCAGATGTGGCCAATGGCTGCCCCCGAGCAGGTCAGGTGCCTCCGCACACTAATTCCTAGCATGGGAAAGGCCTGACTGAGGTCCCACAGGCAGCAGATGGTGAGCCAACTCCTGCGTTGCCATGGCAGCCTCGCAACGGGGAAGGGGGGTGAGGAGACAGCACTGTGTCTTATGCCGAGATTACAGGAGGGCACATCGGAGGATGGATGTGAGTTTCAGATGTTATCCTTCCCTCTCTCCATCCCAGGATCTGGATGTCCACCCAGCTGTGAGGTCAGGTGTAACCAAGGAGCTTCCATGCCAGCAACCCCTGCACAGAGGTTCAAGGACCTACTATGTGCAGGATCCTCAAAGACAGCAGGGGTCCCAGAGGCAATATCAAAGGGCAAGAGAGGCCCCCTGGGACTGTCTCCTTTGTCTCTACTGGAGGAGACGCCCTACCGAGGTGTCTGAGTGGTACCAGCATCCAATGCAAGTTCCAGCCCAAGCTGATCCAGCTGCCTCGAGGTCCCTACACGCAGTTCTCTCCCTGGGCCTGCCTGCGCTGAGCCACGAGACTCAGCAGGGAACACACAACATTGAACCAGGAAGCCCTTCCCCTGCACACCACCAGAGACTACCCTGGACCTCAGAGGATCCACCGCTGTGTGCACTCACCCCCAACCTGCACACACACTTGCATACACAGTGTGTGCACACACACCATGCACATACAGTCTGTACACAAATCACACTGTGTACATGCCCATGTGCACATGCAACATGAGCACACAAAAAGTGTACATAAAATTGCACACACAGTATGCACACATGTATACACAAAAGTGTACACAAAATAGATACACATGCTACTTATACACACAGTGTGGTCACACACATGTACATACAATGTGCACATGCAAAGTGAACACACACAAAGTATACACAAAACGTGCACACATGCACACACTTAGAGGTCACATGAGGTGCTCCAGCATATTCAGCAGGTGCTCAGGGTGTGAGTGCACTGTGTATCTGCCCCACGGGTTGCTTTACCCACCGATCCTCATGCACACAACACACATATGGGCGATCCCTACACTGGGCAGAGAGAGGGCCCAGCAAGAACTCAGGCAAACACACCCACACGCCCGCCTGCCACGCACACAGGGAGCATACAGGATGAGCGCTGCATGCTTGAATCATGTCCATGAGGTGTGCCAGGAGAGGAAGCCCACACTGCACACGCACAGCTGTGCACACGCACCGCAGTGCACACACAGCACCCTCAGCCCACCAGGCTCCCTGGGAAGGGGCAGAGAGAGGCAGGGAAGCCCTCGGCCACCCCTTGTCCCCTCAGGGACAAGCTAAGGCCTGGAGAGTCGTCCGCAGAGACAGGCTGGGGCCTGGGGAATTCCTGACTCAGCTCCTTAGGACGATGAGGTCAGGGACCCATACCCCTGGGAGGGCCCAGGAGGGAGTGTCTGGGCTGCGGCCAGGCTGGCAGCCCTGTAATCACTGGGGACAGCGGTGGGGCTAGAGCCCAGCCCCAGGGAGGCCCCAGGAGCCAGGCTGAGGCCTGGGCTGGGGCAGGCTCTGCCCTCCTGGCTCCCGCCTTCTCTCGGTCACACTCACCGGGCCAGGAGCCAAGCTGGTGCGGAGGAAGCTGAGCAGACAACCGAGGTTGGGGGTCAGGAGGCCGGGTCCCGGGCTTGGCTTTGCCTCTGCCCGAATGTGCAGCCGGGGCAGGACCCACCAAGCTGAGCACTGGCGCCCCCTGGAGCGCCCGGGGGAATAACCTTGGCCCGCTGCCCTTAGCGCTCATACGGAGGCCTGGCTCCCTAGTCACCCAGACATCTGACGGACAGGTGGAACGTTCCACAGTCAGCATCCTGGCCCCATGCCTCCGGGAACTCTCCAGCACCAGCACTGGATAGGTGCGTGGGAAAGATCAGCAAGGCTTCACCATCCCCTGGAGAGACTGGTCCCCCACACCCCGTCTATGCGGAACAACGTACAGGGTCCTGCTGGGTCTGCTCTACATACATACCTCTTGGGGATCCAACTGCCCCAGCATCATGAAAGAAGCACCTGGCTGGAAGTCAGAATGCACAGGTTCTAGCCACTGACTCTGTATGGCCTTGGGTAAGTCCCACTCCGGGCCTCAGTTTCCCCCTACCTAATGAGGAAGCTGAACAAGAGCTGGTCTCCAGGGCACATCCAGTTCTGAGTCCAGGCCACCAGCAGCAGCAGGTGAGCCAAGCTAGAAGGGGAGGATCTGCGGGGGGAAGCTTGAGATTTCCTGAGCACCCTCTGGGTCACACAATCTCCACCACGAGGTAGAGGCCATTGGGATCCCCAAGTTGTAGTTCCAGACACGGCAGCTTAGCAAGGACCCACGGCCATCCCCCCAGTCAATGGTAGAATCAAGACTCAATCTCTGGCTTCCCTGGTGGCTCAGTAGTGAAGAATCCACCTGCCAGTGCAGGAGACACGAGTTCGATCCCTGAGCCAGGAAGATCTCACATGCTGCAGAGCAGCTAAGCCCGTGGGCCCCAGCTACTGGGCCTGTGCTCGCGAGCCCAGGAGAGGCGACTGTGAAGGCCCACGGGACACAGCTGCTGAAGCGCACACGCCCTAGAGCCCGCGCTCCACAACAAGAGAGGCCCGTGCAACAAGAGGCTCGAGCCCTGCAACCAGGGGCTGGCCCCCGCTCTCCACAGCTAGAGGGAGACCCACACGGCGACAGAGGCCCAGCACAGCCGGAAAGAAATACACAAGTAAATAAGTAAAAAAAAGTATTTTTAAAAAAGACTCAATCTCATATTTATCTTTGATCTTCAGCTCAGTTCAGTTCAGTCGCTCAGTCGTGTCCGACTCTTTGCGACCCCATGGACTGCAGCACGCCAGGCCTCCCTGTCCATCACCAACTCCCGGAGTTCACAGACTCCCGTCCATCGAGTCGGTGATGCCATCCAACCATCTCATCCTCTGTCGTCCCCTTCTCCTTCCACCTTCAATCTTTCCCAGCATCAGGGTCTTTTCCAATGAGTCAGCTCTTCACATCAGGTGGCCAAAGTATTGGAGTTTCAGCTTCAGCATCAGTCCTTCCAATGAATATTCAGGACTGATCTCCTTTAGGGTGGACTGGTTGGATCTCCTTGCAGTCCAAGGGACCCTCGAGAGTCTTCTCCAACACCATAGTTCAAAAGCATCAATTCTTTGGCGCTCTGCTTTCTTTATAGTCCAACTCTCACATCCATACATGACTGNGGGTGGACTGGTTGGATCTCCTTGCAGTCCAAGCGACCCTCGAGAGTCTTCTCCAACACCACAGTTCAAAAGCATCAATTCTTTGGCGCTCTGCTTTCTTTATAGTCCAACTCTCACATCCATTAATGACTGATGGAAAGACCATAGTTTTGACCAGAAGGACTTTTTTTGGCAAAGTAATGTCTCTGCCTTTTAATAGGCTGTCTAGGTTGGTCACAACTTTTCTTCCAAGGAGCAAGCGTCTGTTTATTTCATGGCTGCAGTGAAAACTACACATGGGGAAAATTTTCTAAGGGCTTTACATGTATTAACACAATCCGCATAAAAACCCCAAAATGGGTTCTCTGATTATCCAGATTTTAGAGAAAAGAGACCTCTGTGTTAAACAACTTGCCCAAAGCCACACAGTTAGAGGCAAGCGGGGGGTCTGGAGCGGGGCAGGCAGTCTCCACCAGAGTTCAAGCTCCCAACCACGACACTAACCCCCCCGGCCTGGTTCTCCAGCCCATCCCACCACCCCAGCGAGCACTAGATCATCCCCAGCCGGGGTCAGACCGTGGGTCAAAGCCACACTCTTGGCCATTGACTGTGTGTATCAGTCATCTCCTGACTCACTGATACTGTGCAACAACCACAAATCTCAATGGCACACAGCAATAAACATTCATTTTCCCACCAGTCTGCAAGGCAGTGGGGTGATTTGGCTGCTCTGGACTCAGGCTCAGCAGATCTCAGCTTGTGCCGCTCACAGGTCGGCTGATGGTGGGCAGGTAGGCTGGGCCCGAGGTTGCTCGCACGCTGACCTGTCCGCCAAGTAGCTGACTGTCAGCTGGGATGACAGAAGTGACTCCTCTGGCAGGCCAGCGCAGAACTGTTGAGATGCATGGGCACCTCCTCCACGCTGCACTGACCAAAGCAAATTGCCAGAGCAAGCAGGCTCAAGTGCCAGGGAAACAGACTCCGCCTCTCAGGGGCAGAAGCTGTGAAGTCATTTGGGAAATGGTGTGATGACAGAGCAGAGGGAAGACCCGTGTTTTTGCCATCCACTTTCACTTTCACACCTCCTCTTAAGCTCAACTCACAGAAAACCAAGGCTGGGCCAAGCGGGGCCTCGAAGCGGTCAGTCCCCTGGTCACCCATTCTACAGATGGGACCTGAGGCCCAGGGGGAAACAGGAAGGTACCCCAGGGCCCCAGCCTGGGATGCGCAGCATGGCTGCCTCCCCGGCCTTGGAGCTGCTGGTCTCCTCCCGACCAGCCCCCAAGGGGTACCAAGCATGGAGCCCCCAGGAAGACGGCTCTCCTCTCAGCCCCCCGCCCCTCCTGCTCTCCAGACTGAACACTCCACACTTACACAAGTCACACCAGAGCCTGACCTTTGTGCAGCTGTCTTTCCCATACAAATTGTCTTCACCTATTATTCAAGACCCAGATCGTCCCAAAGGGGAGCAGAAGCAACGCTATGATAACAACCAGCCTTAGCATTTACTGAGCACATTGTTCCAGGCGCTTGACATGCATTAGCTCATGCAATGCTCACCCCAACCCCAACCACAGACAGGAAGAGTGGGGTTCCAAGAGGCGACGAGCACAGAGCAAGCCAGTATCAAACTGGGGACACAAGCCTAGGTCACCCCAGCTCCCACCCCCAGGCTCCGCCAAGCCATGGGGTCAGCTGGAGACGGCGTGCCTGTGCCTTTGTGTTCCTGTCCCCAGAGCTCAGGCCTGGGAGGGTGCGCTGGGGCTGGGGCTGTCTTCTGGAAGAGCTGTGCCCGAGCCCGCCAGGAATCAGACAGAAAGGATGTCAGAGCGCATTGCGTGTAGCCTGTTCCTGTTCAGTTGCTCAGTCGTGTCCAACCCTCCAACCCCATGGCCTGCAGCACGCCAGGTTTCCCACCCTTCACTATGTCTCGGCATCTGCTCAGACTCTTGTCCATTGAGTCGATGATGCCATCCAACCATCTCATCCTCTGTCACCCCCCTTCTCCTCCTGCCCTCAATTACATGGAGCTGCCCGGGTCATATCCCGATTCTGTCACCCAAGAGCTGTGTGACATGGGGCAGTATATTTCACCTGTCTGCACCTCAGTGTCACAATATGTAAAATGGGAATGGTGCTAATAGCACTGACCTCCTGCATCAATTGTGATGATTAAACGAGTTGGCAGGTGGAAGGCGATTACTGGCGCACGGTGAAGGCTCCGTGGACACCGACCGTGATTACCGCTGGCTGGCTTCCTTTGTGGTCCCTCTTCTAACGTTATCGCCCTTTTGATTTCTGGAACACCAGAGTGCAGCCCTCACCAGCTTCTGAGAAGTCGGCTCTCAAAGCTGCCCTGCAAGATGTGAATCTGTCCACCAGAGGGATGAGCAGGGAGCGGTCTGGGGGTCTGCTTCCTGCCTTCATGTCCCCTGAGGGCTGGGTCTATGCTTTTAGAGACTAAGCAATGGGAAGGTGGCCCCCAACCGCCCCCCATGCAAGTCCAAACAAAACCAATGCTAAACCATAAAATGAGCACAACGTTTAACAACATTCTGATTCTTTGGGTGATGACAACGTTGATGCTTTTCCCCAAATAAAATCTGAGTTTATTTCAGTGCCTCCAAGAGCTGGCATCTTAAGTGTGTGTGTGGTCTGACTTGGCATGTTTCTAAACTGGGCTCCAGGGGGCCTGAGGAATCCACAGACCCCACCAGCTAAGACCCTCAGGAAACAAGGAACAGATCCTCTCCCAAGAGCACTCCACCTCCAGGGGGATGCAAGAAGAAAACCCCCACCCAGAAGGCTAAAAAAAACCCTCCAACCAACAATTTGGCAGCTGCGGTTTCCAGGGAGATGATGAGGGATGCGTGCACCACCAACCCCCACTTGGCAGAGCCCCTGCCTCCACCCCAGGGGGGCATTCTCTTGGTGTCACTGTGGGGGCGAGGGGCCAGGCTGAGAAACAAAAACCCAGGGATCACATTCCTCCCTGTTGTCCCCCGCTGTCCTCAGAGCAGAGGGCGTGGACCAGACAATGGGGGACGGACAATGGGGACCAGCAGATGGTCTCCCCCACCCCCTGCCCCACCAGCTGGTGCTGCTCAGCATGCCAGGGCTGTTGGGGAGGTCGGAGTGGGGGCCCGGGCCCAGCTGGCTGCAGACCCCAGCCGCGCACCTGCCTACACTGGGTTTTTGGAAAGAGACTTGAACTGGGAATGAAGACCCTGGAGCAATGGAAAATAAAAGGAAAATAATAACAAGCAACACCCACTGTGTCTAAAATAAATCTGCTCTTCATCTAAAATCTAAACTCGGGCAAGGCCCAGGAAGACCCAGCCCCAAGCCCGCCCTCTGGTGTCTCCCGGGTCCTCTGTCCTGAACCTCTGCACCAGGATCACACTGCCTGTCTTGTGACTAAAATACAACCCACCCTTTCCAGCTCCTCTGTCTCCACATACGCCATCCCCACACCTTGGAACCCCAGACCTGCCCTCTCTCCACGGTCAGCCCTTTCCCAGCCTTCAGATCCTACCTTAAATAGCATCTCTTAGGAGAGACTCTGAAGCGGATCAGTTTGTCTCCCTCAGACAGCACTTGTCACAGTTTATGATTGATTTTGTTTTCTGAGTTATAATCTGCCTCCCCACCCACCCCTCCTCTGTCTGGAAGCTCCCAAAACACAGAGTCTGTGTCTGTCTCATTCTCTGCTATATCCCCTGCACCAAGAACAGTGCCTGGTACATAGTAAGCGCTCAATAAATGTTTTTGGAACTTCTCAAGTTCCAAGAACTTACTCTTCCCCATCTCTCTGAGGAAGATGTTTTTGTCCCCATTTTACAGAAAGAAGAGGGGAAGTTCAGAGAGGTTAGTAATTGATTAAACCTGAGCTAGAATCTGGGCCTATCCCAGCCTCCAAAACCTTGCTCTTAACGTCACTCCACTGCCTCCTCCCAGCTCTACTAGCACTCAGTGAAGGATAGGTCCCTTCCCCTTCTGGGCCTCTGTTTTCCCATCTGTAAAATGGCAGCACAGAGTTTACCATCCCTAGAGCTTCCTGCCACTCTGACAGCCCAAGATCCACCCAGAGGTGAGCAGCCCAACCAAGACCCAGCTGTGCTCTTCATCCACATCTCAGCGCTGCCTGTGCTTCGGGGGCATGAGCTTGGGTGGGAGCGCTGACAAGGGCGGCGAAGAAGCGGAACTCTCACCCACGGCTGGTAAAAGCGCAAACCAGCAGAGCCGCTGTGCCAGATCCTTGACATCCACTTACCACGCTGCTGCTGCTGCTGCTAAGTCGCTTCAGTTGTGTCCGACCCTGTGCGACCGCAGAGATGGCAGCCCACCAGGCGCCCCTGTCCCTGGGATTCCCCAGGCAAGAACACTGGAGTGGGTTGCCATTTCCTTCTCCAATTCATTAAAGCGAAAAGTGAAAGTGAAGTCGCTCAGTCGTGTCCCACTCTTCGCGATCCCATGGACTGCAACCTACCAGGCTCCTCCGTCCATGGGATTCTCCAGGCAAGAGTACTGGAGTGGGGTGCCATCACCTTCACTCATGGCTGGTAAAAATGCAAAACAGCAGAGGCGCTTTGCCAAATCCTTGACATACACTTACCATGCTGCTCCTGCTGCTGCTAAGTTGCTTCAGTTGTGTCCAACTCTCTGCAACCCCAGAGACGGCAGCCCACCAGGCTCCTCTGTCCCTGGGATTCTCCAGGCAAGAACACTGGAGTGGGTTGCCATTTCCTTCTCCAATGCGTGAAAGTGAAGTCGTTCAGTCGTGCCTGACTCTTAGTGACCCCATGGACTGCAGCCTACCAGGATCCTCCGTCCATGAGATTTTCCAGGCAAGAGTACTGGAGTGGGGTGCCATTGCCTTCTCCGTCCACTTACCATATGAGCCAGCAATTTCACTCAAGAGAAATGAAAACAAGTGTCCACGCAAAAGACCTCTGTGTGATCACAGAAGCTTTATCTGTAACAGCCAAAAACTGGAAACAACCACAAATGCCCGTCAGTGGGTGAATGGACAAAACATGATACCGCTATACCGTGGAACACTATTCAGTGGTGAAAAGGAATGAGGTCCTGCTACAGCAACAGTAGGGCTCAGTCTTAAAATAATTGTGCTGAACAAGAGAAACTAGACCCAGAAGACGTGCATCGTGTGACTCCATCTACATGAAATTCTACAAAGGGAAAGGCTACAGCAACAAGAACACAGATAGCCAGTTACCTAGGCCTGGGGGGTCGGGGAGGGGGCAACTGCAAAGCGGCATGGGGGTGATGAAAATGGTCTATGTCATGACTGCGGGCATGGCAGCACAACTCCATACATCTGTCATTATTCATCAAATTGTGTACTGAAAATTGGCGCATTTTCTTGCATACAAATTACACCTCGATGAAGTGACATAGCAAGGGAAAAAGAGGAGTCCCGGGTTTAGCTACCAGCCTTGCCAAGCCATTCTCTTGCTTCGAATCTACCTGAGGACTGAGTCTGGGCCTCCTGGACACCAGTCTTTGTCTAGCCTGGTAAGGAAAGCCTGGCTGGGGGCAGCTGTGACCTGGCTGGGCCTCTCACAGAGCTGCTCCTGGTGCCCCCCTGATAAGCACCCAGCAGGCCCGGGATGGGACTGGGGACTGCCTATACTCCTCACCCTCTCTCTGCTTCCCCAGACACTGAGCAAAAACTAGACCAGGGACACAGGTGGCATCACAGTCCCTCCTGGGGACCTCCTGACGTCACTCACGGAAGCTTTGTCCCCCAAGTCTGGACACTCCCTCCCAGAAGTGGGGCCAACAGGTGGGACAGCTCCAGGCCCAGAGATCACGTGAGTCCCCGATGCAGAGGTCTCTGAACCCACATTCACCTCCCTCCCCCAGCACCTGAGCACCCTCTTTCCTTCAGGAGGTAAGAAGGGTGGGGTACTAGACCCACCCTTAACACATCCTGCCCGAGGCACGCACACAAATGGAGGTCTGCATCAGGAGCGTCCCCCACCCCTCCTCTTCCCTGCACAGGTCCCATCTCTGCACGGCCCTCACCTGCACAGGTGGGGCCTGTCCACAGGTGGAGCCTGTCCACAGGTGGGGCCTGTATGCATGTGGCCAAGCCCCACCCACAGGTCTGCCAAGGGGCCACCCTCCGATCACCCCTTAAACTTAGGGACACATACACAGGAAGTTCGGTCCAACAACAGGAGAAGGACCCGGGGAAGAGGTCCCTGCAGACCCTGAAAGCAAACTCAGGGAGGAGGTGTGGCTTCTGGTGGACACGCCCTCTTGACTTTGCAGGCTGCGGGCCCTGCGCTAATGGACCTGGCCCGATAGAAGCCAGATGCAGACCTTCTAAAGCACAGGCCCTGGAGGGAACCCCAGGAGGGAACGCCCTGGCAGGCCCATGGTTTGGATTCTGCGCTGCTGCTGTCTGCTGGGGTTTCACTCCTGGTCTGGGAACTAAGGTCCTACAAGCCCTGCAGGAGGGCCCAAAAAGGAAACACACAAAGCACAGGCCCTGGGTAGTGGCCCCAGGTCCAAGGGCAAAGGGCAGTCCTAGGGGGGTGCGACTCTGGGGTCAGGTCACAAGAGGCTTCGAATGCCAAGCTGATGGGCTTAGCCTGCTCTTCTGAAAGTCATAGACCTCCACTGATGAGTTCTGGGCACTCAGGAGGGTCAAGAGCAGATCTGGATTTTGGAAAGATTCATTCAACATGTATCTGCTGATCATGTACTTCATGCCAGGGCCTCGACCAGGAGCCAGGGAAATGACCCCGTCCTCAGTGTGACTGTCAAGGAAACAGCTGCACCTAAAGGGGAAGAAAAGAGAGGAGAAGGCAAGTTCAGTTCAGTTCAGTCGCTCACTCATGTCCGACTCTTTGAGACCCCATGAATCGCAGCACACCAGGCCTCCCTGTCCATCACCAACTCCCAGAGTTCACTCAAACTCACGTCTATCGAGTCGGTGATGCCATCCAGCCATCTCATCCTCTGTTGGCCCCTTCTCCTCCTGCCCCCAATCCTTCCCAGCATCAGGGTCTTTTCCAATGAGTCAACTCTTTGCATGAGGTGACCAAAGTATTGGAGTTTCAGCTTCAGCATCAGTCCTTCCAATGAACACCCAGGACTTATCTCCTTTAGAATGGACTGGTTGGATCTCCATGCAGTCCAGGGGACTCTCAAGAGTCTTCTCCAACACCACAGTTCAAAAACATCAATTCTTTGGTGCTCAGCTTTCTTCACAGTCCAACTCTCACATCCATACATGACCACAGGAAAAACCATAGCCTTGACTAGACGGACCTTTGTTGGCAAAGTAACATCTCTGCTTTTCAATATGCTGTCTAGGTTGGTCAGAACTTTCCTTCCAAGGAGTAAGCGTCTTTTAATTTCATNTTCCAGCTTCCACTTCCTCCAGCCCAGGATTTCTCCTGATGTACTCTGCATATAAGTTAAATAAGCAGGATGACAATATACATCTTTGATATACTCCTTTCCTGATTTGAAAACAGTCTGTTGTTCCATGTCCAGTTATAACTGTTGCTTCCTAGCTGCATACAGATTTCTCAGGAGGCAGGTAAGGTGGTCTGGTATTCCCACCTCTTGAAGAATTTTACACAGTTTGTTGTGATCCACATGGTCAAAGGCTTTGGCATAGTCAATACATCAGAAGTAGATGTTTTTCTGGAATTCTCTTGCTTTTTGGATGATACAACGGATGTTGGCAATTTGACCTCTGGTTCCTCTGCCTTTTCTAAATCCATTTTGAACATCTGGAAGTTCACAGTTCTTAACTGTGTCTTTTGATGAGTAGAATTTTTTAAATTTTTGTACAATCTAATTTATCAGTATTTTTCCTTTTATGATTTTATGCTTCATAACTCCACATTTGCAAAGATATTCTACGTTTTCTTCTAAAAGTTTTATGATTCTAAGCTTTTATATTTAAGTGTATGATTAGATTTTTGTAAGAAATGAAGTAGGGTTTAAAGTTAACTTTGCTATATAGAGTTATCCAACTGTATCTAATTGGTATCTTAGTCAGTTTGGGCTGCTATAACAAAAATAACATAGACAGGGTGGCTTAAACAACAGAAAGTTATTACTAACAGGTGTGGAGGTGGGGAAATTCAAGCTCAAGATGCCAGCTGATTCCTTTTCTTGTGGGAACCCTCTTCCTACTTTACAGATAGATCCTATCCTCCCAGGAGAGAGAAAGGAAACAAGCTCTCTCACGTGTCATTTAATGAGGGCACTAATTCTATAATATGGGGTCCATGCTTATGACCTAATTATATCCCAAAGGCTTCATTTCCATATACCATCACATTCTTAATGATGAATTTGGAGAGAACAAGTTGAACACTGAAAAATGGATGCTTTTGAATTGTGGTGTTGTGTCGGGGTCCAGCCCCAGTGGATCCAGGGAATTCGAAGTGGGGACGGAGTCGGCATCTGGGAAAGGACTATTTAATTAGAAAGGAGAGATTAGGAAAGAATAGTGTAGTAGGAAAATTAGTGGAGAAAAAGATTCTGAATAACTTTATTTACGTGGAAAACTAATAAAGCATCGAGCAAGAAGTTTGCACCATCTACGTAGGCTACTGGTGCCCGCTTGAATGGCAGAGGGTGCCCCGCCCTGGGCTCCTTCTCGCGTGGGTCTTAGAAGCCAGGGCAAGTAAGTATACATGGCAAGCCTCCACACTCCAGATGGGAATTCAGCCAGAAAAATGGAGAACAAGAAAGAACGACACAGGGGAATCAGTCTTTCCAGGAACTGATCCAATTTCTTTATTTTTCAGGTTTGCTTGTATACCTTTTTGTTACACAGAGACAAATGGAAATTTCAAAGTCACGCGCAGGTCATCAGGTGCTTCATATGAATGTATACAAAAGGTCTTAGGTGGCTTTACATCATCTTTTGGCCATGAGGCCTGCTGACATTTTATGACCCTTTCTTTCTGATATCAGTCAGTTAACCAGAAAACTTATCTTCCAGGTGCCGAGGTCCTGCCTCAGCAGAGTCCAGGGATATCCTCAGGATGGACGACGTCGGCGAATGAAGAAAGATAGAGAAATAGATATGGAACGAGACACAGGGTGACCAAGCTTCTTCGNGTCAGTTTTCATTCCAATCCCAAAGAAGGGCAATGCCAAAGAATGTGCAAGCCACTGTACAATTGTGCTTATATGCTCAAAATCCTTCAAGCTAGATTTCAGCAGTACATGAAATGAGAACTTCCAGAACTTCCAAACTGAGTTTTGAAGAGGCAGAGGATCCAGAGATCAAATTGCCAACATTCATTGTATCATAGAGAAAGCAAGAGAGTTCCAGAAAAATATCTACATCTGCTTCATTGACTATGCTAAAGCCTTTGACTATGTGGAACACAAAAAACCGTGGAAAATTGTCAGAGATGGGAGTACCAGACCACCTTATCTCTTGCCTGAGAAACCTATGGGTCAAGAAGCAACAAAGCCAGACATGAAACAACTGACTGATTCAAAATTGGATAAGCAGTACAAGGCAGTATATCATCATTTTGTTTATTTAACTTTTATGTAGAGTGTATCATGTGAAATTCCAGGCTGGATGAATCACAAACTAGAATCAAGCCTGCCAGGAGAAATATCAGCAACACCAGATATGCAGATGATATTACTATAATGGCAGAAAGTGAAGAGGAATCAAAGAGCCTCTTGATGAGGGAGAAAGAGGAGAGTGAAAAAAACTGGCTTGAAACTCAACGTTGAAAAAAAACCAAAATGAAAAGCTAAAATCATGGCATCTGGTCTCATCACCTAATGGCAAATAGAAGGGAAAAAGTGGAAATAGTGACAGATTTTCCTTTCTTGGGCTCCAAAATCACTGCAGACAATGACTACAGTCATGAAATTAAAAGATGCTTGCTCCTTGGAAAGAGCTATGACAAACCTAGACATTGTATTTAAAAGCAAGAGACATCACTTTATCAACAGACGTCTGCATAGTCAAAGCTATGGTTTTTCCAGTAGTCATATACTAATATGAGTGTTGGACCGTAAAGAAGGCTAAGTGCCGAAGAACTGATGCTCTCAAATTGTGATGCCGGAAGACTCCTGAGAGTCTCTTGGACTGTGAGGAGCCCAAACCAGTCAATTCTAAAGGAAATCAACTCTGAATGTTCACTGGAAGGACTGTTGTTGAAGTTGGGTCTCCAATACTTTGGCCACCTGATGCGAAGAGATGAGAAATATTTGATGTTGGGAAAGACTGAGGGCAAAAGTAGGGCAGGGGGTGGCAGAAGATGAGATGGTTGGATGACAGCATCGACTCCATGAACGTGAATTTGTGAACCTCAGTGAACTCCAGGTAATAATGGAAGACAAAAGAGCCTGCCATGCTAAAGTCCATAGGGTTGCAAGGAGTCAAACACAACGTAGCTATTGAAAAACAACAATCTGGCAGAAAAGGTCACATTTCTTCCAGCACAGACAGTGCTATAAGTTGGACAGGTGTAAGCCAAAAATAAATATAATAAAATAAAATCTTGGAGGTGGTAAGCAGTATAAGAATGACAGTGGTCAAGAAGTTTATTGCTTAGGTATTATTGAAACCCATTTGTTCTAATTAGCCCTAGGAATCTTCACAAGGAGAATATGAATACCCAATAAAATTGATTTCTTCATAACAGATTCTGAAAATATGTTTAATGATAGATTCACATGAAAATATTACTAGATTTGTACTGCTGACAATACATATTGGGTATTTCTTTCTCACACACATGCACCACTCACTTAAAGACTCACAAAGCAAAGCCAAGAAAACAAACTTGAAAGGAATTTTTAATTTTAAAACTTGAAATTATCATTACAACATGCAAATTATAGCCAGATCTATCAAGTGCTTTTTTTTTCTTTNTGTGATATTGAATGGTTTGCCTTGGAAATGAACAGAGATCATTCTGTGATTTTTGAGACTGCATCCAAGTACTGCATTTCAGACTCTTTGGTTGACCATGATGGCTACTCCATTTCTTCTAAGGGATTCATGCCCACAGTAGTCATCTGAGTTAAATTCACCCATTCCAGTCCATTTTAGCTCGCTGATTCCTAGAATGTCGGCATTCACTCTTGCCATCTCCTGTTTGACCACTTCCAATTTGCCTTGATTCATGGATCTGAAATTCCAGGTTCCTATGCAATACTGCTCTTTAGGCATAGCACCTTGCTTCTATCACCAGTCCCATTCACAACTGGGTATTGTTTTTGCTTTGGCTCCATCCCTTCATTCTTTCTGGAGTTATTTCTCCACTGATCAGTAGGATATTGGGCCTCTACTGACCTGGGGAGTTCCTCTTTCAGTGTCCTATCATTTTGCCTTTTCATACTGTTCATGGGGTTCTCAAGGCAAGAATACTGAAGTGGTTTGCCATTCCCTTCTTCAGTGGACCATACTCTGTCAGACCTCTCCACCATGACCCACCCATCTTGTGTGGCCCCACAGAGCATGGTTTAGTTTCATTGAGTTAGACAAGGCTGTGGTCCTAGTGTGATTAGATTGACTAGTTTTCTGATTATGGTTTCAGTGTGTCTGCCCTCTGATGCCTCTCACAACACCTACAGTCTTACTTGGGTTTCTGTTACCTTGGACGTGGGGTATCTCTTCACGGCTGTTCCAGCAGAGTGCAGCCGCTGCTCCTTACCTGGGGCAAGGGGTATCTCCTCTTGGCTGCCCCTCCTGACCTTGAATGTGGAGTAGCTCCTCTCAGCCCTCCTTTGCCCGCGCAGCCACTGCTCCTTGGATGTGGGGTTACTCCTCTCGGCCTCCTCCCCTGACCTCGGGTGTGCAGTAGCTCATCTCAGCCACCGCCCCTGACCTCAGACCTGGGGTAGCTCCTCTCGGCCGCTTCTGTGCCAACGCAACCTGGCACTCTCGGTCACTGCCCCTGACCTTGGGTGAGGGGTAGCTCTTCTTGGCCACGTTTCTGCGTGGTCCATCTCTGGATTTTGGAAAGATCCATTCAACATGTATCTGCTGATCATGTACTGCATGCCAGGGCCTCGACCAGGAGCCAGGGAAATGACCACATCCCCAGTGTGACTGTCAAGGAAACAGCTACACCAAAAGGGGAAGAAAAGAGAGAAGGCAAAGGGAGCATCTGTTCTATGCTAGACTGAGTCCTGGGCATTTCATAGCAATGACCTTGGTTAATCCTCCCAGTAACCCATGAGAGGGGCACTGCTGCCCCCTTTTACAGGTGGGAAAAGTGAGGCTCCAAGTGAGTTGTCCAAGATTACACAGTCAGAAAGCCTGTGCATGCTGCATTCCATGGGCCGCAGAGGATTGGGCACAACTTAGGGCTGAACAACAGTGCACAGTCAGAAAGGGGTTGAGCTTGACTTGAATCCAGATGTGGCTCCACACCCAGGGTTCCCTCTGCTTCCACGGGGCATGGAAGTCTTCCTGCAGTGCCAGTGGAGGCTGGAAGATGGTTGCATTCCACAGCAAAGGGAGCCGTTTGTCCCTGAGGACGGGAAGCCCACAGCCCAGCCAGCTAGAGTGTCACCATGGCCCTTTTTAGAAAGAATTAGAGGCGATGCATAGCCACTGACTCCTGTGGGAACAGCCTCCTGATTCCCTGGGATTTCATCGCCCTTGTCTTCCTCCAGCACCTTGAATTCTCCATCCTCCTCTCAGAAAAGCCAGAAGTAAGTGAGGGAAGGGAGGTTCTTCCTCTCTAGGAAGCTTGGTTTTTTTGTATTCTTTGAAGAGATTAAATATGAAACCAGCCAGGAAACAGCAAAAAGAAGGTTCACCAGGATTTACTCAAGTGGAACCAGGAGTCAAGGCATCAGGGCATCTTCTCCCACAATGGCACCCCACTCCAGTACTCTTGCCTGGAGGATCTCATGGACGGAGGAGCCTGGTAGGCTGCAGTCCATGGGGTGGCTAGGAGTCAGACACGACTGAGCGACTTCCCTTTCACTTTCATGCATTGGAGAAGGAAATGGCAAGCCACTCCAGTGTTCTTGCCTGGAGAATCCCAGGGACAGGGGAGTCTGGTGGGCTGCCGTCTATGGGATCGCACAGAGTTGGACACGACTGAAGCGACTTAGCAGCAGCAGCAGCACAGCCTGTGAGTGTCTGTGTGTGTGTGTGTGTGTCGAGGTGCTTGCCTCTGTGTGTGCCTGTGAGTCTTTCTCTTTGTGTGTCTGTATTTCTATGTGCAAATCTGTGTCTGTCTGCGTGTGTCCAGGTGTGTCTGTGGGCATGTGTGAGGATGTGTGTATATGTGTCTTAGTGTATGTATGTGCAGGTGACCCTCTAATGGCACAAATATTCCCCGTGGGTTATTTCTATCTGGGCCCTGGTTCTGTTTCTACAATTCACTCGCTGTGGGATTCCTCAAGTCGCTTAATTTCTTGAGTCTCCTTCCGTCCCCCGTGAAACAGAGCCAGTGATCCTCTCGGCATCTAAGTTGCGGTGACAACTGATTGAATGATGTACTATGAGCACTGTTCCTGTTACAAACCAATGGTAGGTTTTTACGTTATTAGGGTCTTTTTCTCCTATTTTTGCTGATACCACTTTCATTCATTCATTCCGCACTTTACTGAACCTGCATCATGTGCCAGGTGCTTTAGACACAAAATGCCTTTTCTCAAAGGTGATAGAGAAGGAATAGAAACCAGACTCAAACAGTCCTGGCTTCGGTTCTCATGTATTCATTCATTCACTGAATAGTTACTAATTCCCTATCTAGCTGTCCAACCTCAGGCGAGTCCTCTTCCTTCTAAATCTCCGCTTCTTAATCTGTAACCAGGACATGGAAATGGTGCCCACCTTGTCTGTGCACTGGAAGGATGAACTAAAAACAACAGAGTCGGGGCTTCCCTGGTGGTCCAGCGGCTAAGAATCTGCCTTGAAATGCAGGAGATATGGGTTCAGTCCCCGGCTGGGGAACTAAGATCCCATTTGCTGCGGAGCAACTAAGCCAACGCGCCACAAATAAGACCTTATGCAGCCCCCCAAAATAAATAGTTTTGAAGAGGAAGAAGAAAACAGCAGAGTATAAAAGGCCTATTTGATAAACACTGCACAAACAGTAGCTATTACTCATGTGAGGCGGTACACCTCCATTTAGAGTACAAAGCTACACAACTCAACCAGAGGAAATTCCAGGCTGCAAGTGACAAACACAGTGGAAACTCGCAGGTGCACAGCCAAACCCCTGCACCCATCTCGCCGGAACGTCGTTAGAGGACCTCACTTTACCAGGCTCTTCCTGACTCCATGCCCAGCCCGGTCCAGATGGCGCTGCTTTCTCTGGGCCTGCAAGTTCTTCCTTCCTTGAGACACTCTCCTTTTGGGCTGCTCCCAGTTCTCAGAGCGTTCTAATTAACTAGCTTCTGGCCAGCTCACACTCCAGAGAGCATCATCCGTGGCCTGTCTTACCCGGATGTAGTCACCCCTCCTCCAGGTCCAGCCGATCTCCAATCAGCTGTCCCCCCATCTGTCACCCTCCAGGGTAACTAACAACACATCCCCCCACAAAGGAAACTTTTCAAGAACCTGGGTCACGCGTGTGTGCTAAGTTGCTTCAGTGACTCTTTGCAATCCTACAGACCATAGCCCTCCAGGCTCCACTGTCCACGGGATTCTCCAGGAAAGAGTACTGAAGTGGGTTGCCGCGCCCTCCTCCAGGGGATCTTCCCAACCCAGGCACAGAACCCTTGTCTCTTACATCTCCTGAAATGGTTCTTTACCACTAGCAGCACTTGGGAAGCCAATGCTTACCTTCCAAAATGCTTCTGATTTACCAGTTGCCCTGGCCTGGAACTCTGCCTCCTGCTCCCCTCCGTAGGCCATACACACACACCACAGTCTAGCCGAGAAGCCGCTTCAGGGCATACCCCAGTTGCTTCAGCTTCATCCCTTCATCTGCCAGACGGGGAAAGTGAGACACACCTCATCGGGTTTTTGTGAGAATTCAATTAGGACGTACAAAGTGCTTAGAACAGTGCCTGGCACATAGTCTGTGCTCAGTAAATGTTAGCTTACTAGTTCATTTTGCAAGAGTCAAGTCAAGAAGCCTCCCCTGGCCAGGCGCTCTCTGAGTTATTGCAGACACTTGGGTGGATATTGACTTTTTCCTGACTTCATGCATTTTGTAAGCACTCATTGAGCTCTCGCAGAGAAAAGTAAAGCAGGGCACTGGTCCCAAGGTTCTCCACCCCACTTGGGAGGACAGGAAAACAGATCATCAATCTGGGGTAAAGAGAACAGGGGTGCAGACTGCCCTGGTGGTCCAGTGGCTAAGACTCTGAGCTCCCAACGCAGAGCGCCTGGCCTTTTGCTCCCTGGTCAGGGAACTAGATCCCGTAAGCCACACAGCGAAGATGGAAGGTCCTGCATGCTGAAACTAAGATGCAGCACAGCCAGAAAAATAAATACTTATTTTAAAAAGGTAGTGTGGAATCGTCAAAGTGATAAAGAGATCAATGGAACAGAAAAAGAACCAGATCCATACTTTAAAAAAAAATTCTTCCTAGGTGAGCTGACTGCAGGGAAGCTTAAAAGATGAATAAGTTGAAGGTCAAGAAAGGGAAACGGGTCTTCGCAGACAGAACAGCAAAGGCCTGGCCTGTTGGAGGAACTGCAGGTAATTCAGGGTGGCCAGAGCAGACAGAGACGGGGTGATGGGCTCGAGATAGGCTCGGAGGTAAAAAGACACGAAGATCACAAAAGGCTCCTTATGCCCTGTTTAAAAGCTAGGACTTCTGGGAGCAACCTGGTATCCAGAAAAAGGACGATACTGGAAAAACAGGTGAAATCTGAAGGAAGTCTATAATTCAGTTAATAGTGGTGTCCTAATGCTAATTTCTTGCATTTAGCAGACATACTGCGGTTATATGAGGTGCTTACGGAGAAGGCAATGGCACCCCACTCCAGCACTCTCGGCTGGAAAATCCCATGGATAGAGGAGCCTGGTGGGCTGCAGTCCATGGGGTCGCTGAGTCAGACACGACTGAGCGACTTCACTTTCCCTTTTCACTTTCGTGCATTGGAGAAGGAAATGGCAACCCACTCCAGTGTTCTTGCCTGGAGGATCCCAGGGATGACGAAGCCCAATGGGCTGCCGTCTGCGGGGTCGCACAGAGTCAGACACGACTGAAGCGACTTAGCAACAGCAGCAGCAGGAGGTGCTGACATTGGAAGAAAATGAGTAAAGAATGCACGGAAACTGTGTGATTTTTTACAACTCTCCTATAAAAAAGAAAATTATTTCAAAACAAAAAGTTTATTTTCAGAGGTAAGACTTAATATTGGGAGTAATGGGGGAGCTGTTGAAGAGTTTATAGTTATGGAATAACCAGGTCAGACTAGTGTGCTATAAAGATTACTCTGGCTGGAACGAACTTACGGTTGCCATGGGGAAGGATGGGGGAAAGGGATAGTTAGGGGATTGGGGATGAACATGTACACACTGCTGTATTTTAAAATGGATAACCAAGGATCTACCATATAGCACATGAAACTCTGCTCAATGTCATATGGCAGCCTGGATGGGAGGAGAGCTTGGAGGGGAACGGATACATGTATGTCTGGCTGAGTCCCTTCACTGTCCACCTGAAACCATCACAACATTGCTAATCAGCTATGCCCCAACACAAAATAGAAGGTTTTTTAAAAATAAAAATGTACTTTGGCTAAAGTGAGAGACTGGAGTGGGTGAGCCTAGACCCAGAGAGAGTCGTGAATAACCCAGGCTGTGGGGATGGAGAGAAGTGAGCAGAGGTGAGAACTCATTAAAAGGTAGAGTTTAAGAAATCTGGCTTCGTTGCATGGGGAGGTAGAGGGGAGGGCTGAACAAGGAAGACGCTTGAGTTGCTGATTGGAGCAATGTGATCACGAGGATTCTTGGATGGCAAGTGACAGAAACAGAACCTGGGCAAAGGGCAAATGCATTACCCATCCACTCACCCCCGACCTGAAAACCAACTGAGAGGAAGTCAGAGGTGGAGCTGCCTTTAGAAGCCACTGGACCCCGGGCCTCGGGTACCTGCAGGATGCCCTCGTCTGTCTTGGTACCACCCTCTACCCAACTGCAAAGAGCTCAGGACTCATCGCTAGAGCCCTGTTATCATCCAGGAAAGGACATTTCCCTACCAGTTGCCGTTAGAAAAATCCCAAGGAAGCGCTCGGATTGGCCAGGCGTGGCCCCAGGCCCCTCTCTGCGCTTGGTGCTGTGGCCTGAGGCCTGGGCAAATATGATTGGCCTGATTGGGATGCTTCCCACCCCCACAGTCAGAACAGGTAGAATGCTAATGGGCTGGTTCTATCAGAAACTAAAATGGGGGGAGGAAGGGGGCATCCCTGGGCGTTTAGTGGTTAAGAATCTGCCTTGCAATGCAAGGGACGCTGGTTCGATCCCTGGCCTGGGAAGATTCCACATGCGCAGACTAACTAAGCCCGTGCACCACAGCTTCCGAGCCTGCGCTCTAGAACTCTACTAACCCGGGAAAGGCCACAACTACTGAAGCCCTCGTGCCTAGAGGCTGTGCTCCACAAGAGAAGCCACTGAAAGGGGAAACCCATGCACTGTAGTGAAGAGTAGCCCCCACTCTGCAGCCAGAGAAAGCCCACGGAACAGCAACAAAGACCCAGCCCAGCCAAAAATAAGATTAGATAAATAAATCTTCAAAAAAAAAAAAGAACTAAAATGCGAGAACAATTATGCAGAGAGAGAGGTGCTGTTACCTAAAGAAATGGAGAAAGAAGAATGGCACAGACAGGCAAAAGGATTGAATGGTGCTGTCATTTCTGGAGCAAGAGAGAAGGGCAGGGAAAAACCAAGTGGAGGAGATGACGCAGAAAGGAAATGGGTTTAGTTCTGGCTCGGGGGAGTTTAAGGTGCCCAGACAGCGTTAGGTGGAAACCCCCACACCTCAGGAGGAATGGAATCCCTCTCTGGGAATTCCACGTGGCTTCCCTTGAACTTGGAAGAGCCGCACCTCCTCTCCCCAAAGCCCCAAGGGCTTCTGGGCCAAATGCTTTCCGCCTTGATTGGTCCTCCCTGGCCTGTTAGACACACTGACTCATCGCTGCAGAGCTGCACACCTCAGGGGGCTCTGATCCTCCCCAGGGGACAGGATGGGAGAGGGCGGCTCTGGCTGCCTGTGGAGAGGCTGCCTTCCTCCCCACCTCTGACCTGGCCCAGACAGAAGGCCCCTCATGGCTCGCTCTCTCTTCCCTTCTCTCCCCAGAGGATAAGATCGGGAGCCTCTGTTCTTACTAGAAAGGAAGGGGGAACAGGACAGGGAGAGGGCCAGAGCTTGTAAAGATGAAGACTGGGGTGAGAGAGATTAGCACGCTGTGGGGAAGAACTACAAGACAGCTTGAAGCATCCCCCAGAAATATCCTCCACCACAGGGGAGCAAGAGGCCGGGCGCTGCACCAGGGGACCAGGGCCAGCTCGCTCTGACACTGACCAGCTACGTGACCTTGGCAGGTTCCTAAAACTCTCTCCGTGATACTTTCCTCATCCGAAACACGGTAATAACGATCCTGCCTCATGGAGTCCTGGGGAGACTGTAGCTTCATTTATTCATTAGTTAATACATGTGCTACACTTAGCGTTTGGGCTTCCTGGGCGGCGCTAGCGGTAAAGAACCCACCTGCCAATGCAGGAGACATAAGAGATGAGGGTTGGATCCCTGTGTCGGGAAGATCCCCTGGAGGAGGACATGGCAACACACTCCAGCATTCTTGCCTGGAGAATCCCATGGACAGAGGAGCCTGGCAGGCTGCAGTCCCTGGGATCGCACAGAGGCAGACACGGCTGAAGGGACTGAGCGCGTACGCACACTTAGAGCTCAGCAGAAAAGGAGCCCTGGGTAGAGGATGTCTGCTTGTAGTCCATCCAGTGTGGCTTCACTTGTGCAATTCTCGGGTTTTGGAAGAATAGAGGCATGGTCACATGGATATACGATGGATAGATAAATGGACGGAAAATGGCAGAAAAGTGGTTATGCAAATGCATGACTGCAAAGATGCATGGACGATGTCTGCCTGTTGGGTGGATGGATGGACGGGCTTCCCTGGTGGCTCAGCTGGTGAAGAATCTGCCTGTGATGTGGGAGACCTGAGTTCGATCCCTGGGTTGAGAAGATCGCCTGGAGGAGGGCACAGCGACCCACTCCAGCGTTCTTGCCTGGAGAATCCCCATGGACAGAGAAACCTGGAGGACCATAGTCCGTGGGGTCACAAAGAGTCGGACATGACTGAGTGACTAAGCACACACATGGATGCGTGTTTGCTTACTGGATGGACAGGTAGCTGGATGAGACACTAGAATGTCTAATACATATTTTCTAATACATATTTTCACTGAGCTCATAGTTCAGTGGAAAACAAAGACACAGAAACAGATTATTACAACGACAGAGAGAGGCAGAAAATCCAGCTAGGAGAGGGCAGAGGGTGGCGGCAACCAGGAGTTAGCCTGTCAGAAGAGGGGAGATAGTGGGGGTAGTTTCTGCCCTTAAGAAACTCACGATCTAATTAAATAATTTGCCCCTTCAGATTCTTTTTCAAAGTGAGCCAGGTATAAATAAATCTGTAAACAGAACAGTTAAGTAAACAAGGTGTTCTTTAAAAAGCAGTGAGCTCAAAGGTACAATAACTCCCAATTCAAAACATCATTTTCTCCTTGGAACAACCTCAGTTAATTCCCCAGATTTGCCAGAACACACACATTTCTTTGTCCCTGCTGCTCGGCGTCACCTCCTCTCTGGGCCTCCTGTGCTACCGTGGTAGGAAAATAAATACACAAAGCCACTCCCACTGGGCTCGTCCCCGGCTGCGTGCTACAGGGTAGAACAGGCCCGGTCATCACAGGGAGCACTCTGCTCCCACCCCCGAAACGTGGGCCACACATCCACAAATTGGTGCGATGCGTGACTTCCCATTAGTGGGTTAGGCTTTAGGCTTCAAAAGAGAAATAATTCATGGCATGAAATTTGACAAATACCCAACTAAGGGTCATGGAAGGCTGCCCCGGAGGCTCAGCGGTAAAGAATCTGCTTGCAAGGCAGAAGATGCGGTAAACTTGGGGTTCAATCCCTGGGTCAGGAAGATCCCCTGGGGAAGGAAATGGCAACCCGCTCCAGTATTTGTGCCTGGAGAATCCCATGGACAGAGGAACCTGGCGGGCTATGGTCCACAGGGTCGCAAAGAATCAGACACGGCTGAGGCAACTGAGCACGCACACGGGTCGTTGATTTCACATCTCTCCTCCCAGCAGCCCCAGACTCAGTCTTGAACCCAGCTCTGCCACAGGTCACCTCGAAACGGGGTGGCGGGGCAGCGGGGGGCTGCTGACATCCCCATCTGTCAAACAGAAGGATCTGATCGGGGTGACTTCTAAGCTCTCAGGTCTCACATTCAGCAGCATATAATTTTTATTTGTAGGTTAAAAAAGAGAGAATATCAAGAGTTTTCGAAAGATCCAATGGCCTGAGGTGAGTTGCTGCACCTCTCAGAGCCCCTGTCTGTCATCTGATGACAGAAGGCCGTCATCGTCCAGTCTCACGGCAACCTCCAGCCTCCAGCGCGACCGAGTCCCCATGAAGGGGACAGTCCCCGCGAAGGGGCTGAACGGTAGAGCTCCACCCCAGTGAAGAAGGAGGTGGCATTCTGGCCATTCGAGGGAGGAAGAGGCAGAAGCCGGGGGATCATCCACATGGCACACCAGCTCAGAAGGACCCTTGGAGATCCTTTAGGTGGGCAACCGAGGCCCAGAGAAGCCCCGGCCGCCCCCTCCCGAGTCAGTGGGGTGCCGGGACAAGATTCAGATCTTCTCATGACCAGGATGCTGCTATCACAGGTCCAGGCGTGGCTGGTCGGTCGGGGGGGCTTCCTCCTCTGGGGTCTCAGATCTCAGGGTGAGGCAACATCAGATTCCGCGTCTCTCCTCCCAGCAGCTTCCCCAGAGACGCGAACAACACATGGGGGGGTGGGGCAGGCGAAGACACCCACCCTGGCGGCGGGAACAATGGTGTTCCCTCAGCAGCTGGGGAGTGGGTGGCCGAGAAAGGCGGTGTTTTCTCCCTGTGATACAGGCATGCTGGCGAGGCTCGTGAAGCTTGCTGCTGCTGCTGCTGTCTCAGTGTAGGGAAAACGGGGAGGGGGACAGGAGACGGGGGTCTTGAAGCAAGTGGCAACAGTCTAGAGCCACCCCTGCGGAAAGGGGCATTAGCCCCTTTACTGCCCTTTGCTGGCTGCCCGTGACCGGGCTCCGGGGCCAGCCTCCGGGGGATGGCTAGACGCTGTGTTGTGGAGTCAGGTCCCGAGTTTTACCTGTGTTCAAGTCCAAGTTCTACCACTTCCGATCTATGCAGCTGCAAGCAGAGATTTCACCTCTTTACTCCAGTTTCCCTGGGTGTTAAAAGAGTTTAATCGTGGTATCTCCCACCAAGGGTTATAGAGAAGATGACATGCGACAGTCCAAAGGGCTGTCTGACATCAGACTCCTGAAACACATCCTCTGCGATGGATGGTCTGGATGCAGGAGGTTTGTCAGGGAAGGCTCTTGGCAGAGGGGTGGGTGGAGCAAGCAGGTCTGGACAGAGGGAAAAGAGGACCCGCTCCGCAGTTGCCACCATCTGAAGCTCTGAGGGGTGTGGGAGAACTCACCCTCTGTGTTCTTCTACACTGAGGCCAGGCCGCTGTGCCCCAGGAACAGGCGTGACCTTGACTTGGGCTGAGGACCACACTCTTGGAAACCGGGAGATAAGTGTCTTGGTCCTGAAGGGGGAACCTCAGCAGTGGATTGCATCACCCACGAACAGATTTTAGGACTCAGAAAACATTGTTAATACCATCGTCACCACCATCAGTGACATTATCACCACCACCCCCATCGTCATCTTGTTTAACCTTCTTTCAAAACCACCCTGGGAAGTGGATGCTGCTAATATCACTTTACAGAGAAGAAAACCTAGGCTCAGAGAGGTGAACTGAACTACCCAAAGATGCAGACCTCTGCATGACAAAATCAATACTGGGAAACCAGACCTGTCTAGGCTCATTCCAGGGCTCACTCCTCTTTACCCTAGGATGAAGTCTGTCCATCCCAATCACCCTTGCTTCCAGAGCTGGACGGATAGCCCCCTACTCCAAGAATGGGAGTTCACTCCTACTAGGGTGGCCAGATCCAGCACTGAGCCCTGAGTGATGGAGCCAAAGTCGGCTCTCCAAAGCCTTTACCCACTGAAGCCCTAGATCCATGCTGAAGAAGTCTGGCTCCCTCTCACACGTGTTTCAACCAGAACTGTCCGCTTCCAGGGTGAGAGAAGGGAGCCCCAGGGGATGGTGCTTTGAAAGAGCTGAGAGTCATAAGACCATCCCCGTGTCTTCCCACGTGCCCGTGAGATGCACTTAGCCAGACTCCTTCCTAGAGAGACCTTGCTGAGGGCTCCATCCCTGACCCCCTGCTTCCCACCTCCCATCACAGCAGCCTCCAGTCCTCCCCACACACCCCGCCTGTTCTCCCCCCCCCCCCCTNGATTGGTCACATCAGTAATATACAGGGATAGTGGTTCATAATATACAGGGATAGTTCATTCATGAACTGCGAGTCTGCTTTTCTACCTGGAAGAAACAGAAAATAACAATGAATATACCATACACTATTTTGAAAGTGATAGTGCATGGATGAAATGTGAAGAAGGTTATGGAGGAAGAGGATTAGTCCAGGGGTGACTCTGGAACTGCAGGCTAAACTATTAAATACCAGAGGCAAGAGGTATCTCCTGAGAAGATAGGCACTGAGTAAGAGTTTGGACAAGAGGAAGAAATAATTCATGTGGTTATCCAAAAATAGATATTTCCAAAAGAGGAAGACCTAAAGTGGGGCTTAAGAGAAGGAACATAGATCTGAGTCCCAGGATCGATAAGGAAGCGTGTGTGGTGGACATGGAGAGTAAGGTGGGGATTGTAGCAAGACAGAAGATCAGTGAAGTAACTGGAACTCATATCCTGCAGTGCCCAGTGGGCCAGCATAAAGGACATTTGGCTTTTGATGGTTTTCAGCTAAGGAGAAATCTTTAGAATTCAGGATTTAAAGGGATCCCTGTGCTGCTGTGTGAAGACTAGACCAGAGTGGACACAGTGAAAGCAGGAGAATAGTTAGGAAACTAATGGAAGATATGAGAGAGAGATTATTCAAGGCCCCCTCCCTCCAATACATTAGCCTGAGCAACTTGAAGTATTAAACATGGNAGGGATCCCTGTGCTGCTGTGTGAAGACTAGACCAGAGTGGACACAGTGAAAGCAGGAGAATAGTTAGGAAACTAATGGAAGATATGAGAGAGAGATTATTCAAGGCCCCCTCCCTCCAATACATTAGCCTGAGCAACTTGAAGTATTAAACATGGAGTGAGTGAAAGTCGCTCAGCTGTGTCCGACTCTTTGCGACCCCATGAAATTCTCTAGGCCAGAATACCGGAGTGGGTAGCCTTTCCCTTCTCCAGGGAATCTTCCCAACCCACGGATTGAACCCAGGTCTCCCACATTGCAGGTGGATTCTTTACCAGCTAAGCCACAAGGGAAGCATGGATACATCTATAAAATCATTCACAAGATTAACGTACAGAAAGAGTGATTTGTAGAGTAAAATCAAGACATTTTATTACTTGTAAGCTTAATGAAAGTCAAAGGCAAAAATGTTGTTCATAGATGAAATAGGGAATAGATGCTTATTAAACCCTAACTACAATCTAGGTGTTGATTCAAACAGTTAAATACTATCTCCATAGGTTAAAAGTATATCCAATGAGAAAACAAAAATCCATGAAAGAAAGTTAAAAAAAAATAACATTTATGTAGCCATATATACATGGCTATGTGTATATAAACCATATACCCATATGGATAAAATAATTCATATAGTCATGCTAACTGTCTTAAAACAGTTAAATGCAAAATAAGTTCAATTTTTCAAATGTTATTAGGGTGGATGTTATTAAAAGCAGATTTGGGATATCTATAAATAGTGCCACCCAATAGAAATGGCCTGGTTTGCAGTGGGGAACAGGAAAATTTGAAGTGCCCCATCAAATATTAAATACAACTCTTAAAGATGTTAAATAGAGGATAATTCATCTGACAGAGTTTATACTACATTGGTAAAGTTCTATCACTGGTATTCAGTACTTTGTATATTCCACGACTATAACAATTTGGAAAATAATATAAGAACTCACAGTCAACCTATTTCAAATTAAATTTAAACTTTGTGTAGACCACACAAATCAGCCCTGATCCCCCTTTTCTCCTTGGCACAACTTAAGCAGCCTCTTGCCATGGCCAGAGGCTGAGACCCTTTCCCTCCCACTTTGAATTTCATTTTACCGTTGACAACCACCATCAGACCCATGAATAAGAACGATTAAAAGTTTCAGTTCTGTTTCAATTCTGACAGAAGGTATCACATTTTTAAGACGGCAGTATTTGCCATTTGACAGTTCCAGGAACAAAGCTTGGGAAACAAAAAGGGCAGGAAGGGAGGACAATATTATGGGCAATTTGAGTTCCTCAAAAAGTCAAGTGTAGTTGCAAAAAAGGAAAGAGGGCAAATGAAATGGATCTTGTGCAAATAGAAGGAAAGCAGACTGGGGGCTCAGATTTTGTAGAAAAACAAATTGAAAATGATTTTTTAATTAATTTTTATTGGAGTATAGTTGCTTTGGGCTTCCCCATGAGCTCAGAGGTTAAAGAATCTGCTGGCAATGCAGGAGAGGCAGATTCAATCCCTGGGTGAGGAAGATCCCCTGGAGGAGGGTAGGCAATCTACTCCAGTATTCTTGTCTGGAGACTCCCATGGGCTGAGGAGGCTAGTGGGCTACAGTCAGTAGTTCAATTCAGTTCAGTTCAGTTCAGTTGCTCAGTCGTGCCCGACTCTTTGCGACCNTGGAACCCAACCCAGTGAGAACCAAACTGGCTCCCAGACAGCCATGTTGCGATTGTCCTAAAATCATAGCCACTAAGAGTTGGTGATGGACAGGGGGGCCTGGTATGCTGCAGTCCATGGGGTCGCAAAGAGTCGGACACGACTGAGCGACTGAACTGAACTGAACTGAAGGTCCTTAAACACTTATTGACAGCAGATTAGGAAAGTGAAACCAGAGAGTTGGTAAGCAAGCTCTCCAAGATCACCCAGCAAGCTAGCAGCCCAGCCTGACTGGCTGCACCAGTCAACCATCCCTCCCAGGACCCCCGGAAGTCCAAGCGGCCTCTTTCACAAAGTCCTGAGAGGCCTGCAGCCCCACTGCCCACTCCCTCTGGAGGCATCAAGCGGAGGACACCTCTCTCCTCTGTCCCGGGAAGTTCTCTAGAGTCCAGAGACCCCTGCCTCCTCTCATCCCCACTTTCCTGTCTCTCTCCTTTCCTTGTTTCTCTGGCTGCCAAGCTCTGCAGGGGCGGGGAGCGTGGGAGGTTGGCACCAGGGAGGCTGCAGGTTGGAAATAAATTCTAATCAAACACAGAATCATTCCATCTTCTCCCTCTGCTCCGAGGACAGCGTTTTTTACTGGGTATTACTCATATGTTCGGAGAGAAATCTTTTGAGGCTTTCTCAGAGCCAGAGGGGAACTTGCAGGGTTGGGAGGATAAAAATCTTTTCTTTTTTCCCCCCCAGGCTGGCTCTTGCTTTTATTATCTTCTCTCTCTGCCTCTCATTAAGGCAGGACTTTGAGCAGATAGATTTCATCTGGCCCTTCTCTTCCCATCTTAAAGGCACAGGACGGTGGGGGTGCTCACAACTGATTAGAACCCAAAGGCAGAGAAATGCCAAGGTCAAGAACGGTGAAATAGGGGAGGGGCAGCCCTACCTGTTACGAGAAAGAGACAGGAGAGGATAGCAGGGGATGGATTCTCGTGGCCGATGATGGCAGGGGCCATGAAGAGCAAGGAACTCACTGGGGAAAGGACAGCCTGTCTCAGAAGCAAGAACCAAAGGAGCGCAGGATAATAACTCTACTGTTCAAGAGGACCTTAAAGCCTTTCTGTGCCGTGCTGTGCCAAGGCACTCGGTCGTGTCTGACTCTTTGGGACCCCGTGGACTGTAGCACGCCAGGCTCCTCTGTCCCTGGGATTCTCCAGGCAAGAACACCGGAGTGGGTTGCCGTGTCCTCCTCCAGGGGACCTTCCTGACCCGGGGACTGAGCCCACGTCTCTCACGTCTCCTGCACTGGCAGGCGGGTTCCTTACCGGT
Organism: Neotragus pygmaeus; assembly: GCA_006410875.1. NCBI lineage: Eukaryota > Metazoa > Chordata > Mammalia > Artiodactyla > Bovidae > Neotragus > Neotragus pygmaeus. Next base: position 250,797 of record SJYV01019193.1, read on the forward strand.
AGTGCCAGCTGGGCAGCCCTGAAGCCTCTCTGCCCTTTAACCCAAAACCCACCTTCCTGCAGGAAGTCCCAGAAGACTTCCTGGGTGGCCCCATGGTTAAGAAAGTGTCTGCCGACACAGGGGTTTGATTCTTCGTCTGGGAAGATTCCGCCTGCCCCAGGGCAACTAAACCCGAGAGGCAAGTACTGAAGCCCGCCTGCCCTAGAGCCCATGCTCCGCTTCGAGAGAAGCCACGAGAGGCCTCAGCACCGCAACTAGAGAGAGTCGCTGCCCACCACCAGAGAAAAGCGCTCACGGCAACAAAGACCCGGTGCAGCCCAAAATAAATTTTTTTTAAAATCTTTATTAAAAAAAAAAAACACTTAAGAAAGTTCCCAGAGTAGGGGTGGGCAGGAGAGAGGGGTCAGTGTTTAAGAAGACTCTTCTTCCAATGTAGAGGGTACGAGTTTGATCCCTGGTTGGGGAACCAAGATTCCACATGCCTTGCCACGCAGCCAAAAAACAAAATAACAACAACAAAAAAATGCACTTTACTGCTATCTCTGTTCCCAGATCGGATGCACAGTCTAACCACCTGTATCTCCCCTCCCAGCCAGCACCCAGTCCCGGCTGATATCACATCCTCGTTAAGCATTGTAGCAGCCCCACTTGCCTCCCACTCCGTCTTTCCCACCCCATCCCGAAGCCCCTCTTCCATCCAGCGGCACCAGTGAGCATTCAGAAGCTGAAAGAGTGCCACGTCACCACCCTGCTTAAAGCCCTTCACCCTGTGTGCCCAGACGCTCAGTCATGTCCAACTCTGCGACCCCATGGACTGTAGCCCGCCAGGCTCCTCTGTCCATGGGATTCCCCATCAAGAATACTAGAGTGGGCTTACCATTTCCTTCTCTGGGGGATCTTCCCGACCCAGGGATCGAACCTGAGTCTCGTCAATCAGTTCAGTCGCTCAGTCGTGTCCGACTCTGCGACCTCCTGGACTGCAGCATGCCAGGCTTCCCTGTCCATTACCAGCTCCGCTCCCTACCTCTCCTGAATTGGCAGGCGGATTCTTTACCCCTAGTGCTGCCTGGGAAACCCCCTTCTCACTGTGACCAGAACCAAATCCAGCACAGCCTGCGAGGCTCTGAGTACCGGGGCTCCTCCAGGCTCATCTCCAGGCCCCAGCCTCCCTGTCCTCTCTGTCCCTGGAAGGTGCCAGGTTCTCTCCCCCAGGTCTCGTCACGCATGCCTCCTCCTCAGAGGGGCCTCGCCGCCCACCTGAGCTAAAGAAACCCTTGCCCCTCTCATCCCTAACTCAGCGGTGA